>APFE030487783.1:14233-39364 GCA_000404065.3 Pinus taeda
ATCTAGTCCATGGTATTTGTCCCATAGTATTTTGCCCATAGGTTTCACCTAAATATAATGCATTTTTTGAGTGTTCGTAAATATAAGGTGACTTATGGAGAAAATATAAAAAAATGTTTTATTTGTTTACCATACCTCTCGTTTATTTATATTTTTATTAATTTACCATACCTCTTTTACAAATATGGTATTTGGCCCATAGGATTCACTTAAATAAAACCTCTTTCTTGAGCCTTCATAAATAGAACGGGGGTTATGGACTAAATATAAAAAGAGGTTTTTATTTACCATAGGTCTAGTTTATTTATATTTTTATTTATTTACCATACCTTTTGAGTAAGTATAAAAAGACGTTTTATTTATTTACCATACCTCCACTTTACTTATAATTTTATTTGTTTACACCCTTGCATGTATATAAGGTGACTTATGGAGTAAATATAAAAAATGTTTTATTTATTTACCGTACTTCTCATTTATTTATATTTTTATTAATTTACCATACCTCTTTTATAAATATGGTATTTGGGCCTTTGGCCCATAGGATTCACTTAAATAAAACCTATTCTTGAAAATGGGCAAATGGAAGGTTGTAACTCCTAATTTCAAGGGCTAAATTTATCTTTTTTACCCTCTCCCTTAAAATAAGGTGGGCTATTTGAGGTGATTTGTAAAAATGTACTATGATACAAAATATTCGCCCACTAAAAATTTAAAACCCCTTAATTTCGCCAAAGGGCGAACATTCGCCCCTAAAATCACCCCTAATGTTTCTCAACTAAACCACACCTTTTGTGAAGCCACTCACTAGTTGGGACTTTCATTCTTTACATGTCAAAAATGTTACATGGTGAACAATTTTCAATGTTCTTATGGCGAATACATTCCATTATGAACATCCTTTATTCTATTACATAAATTTGTAGGCACCCTTCGTGGAATCCTTTCTACCTCCAATAGCTTTATACTTCATCGCTTTTGCACCACATTGAATGCCTCTAAATGTGTGCTAGTATTTCAATAAATTATTATTGAAGGGATTTAAGCTCCACTACTAGCTATCCCAAGATATGATATGATACAACCAGTGAAAGTATTGAAAGTTACTTGCTTTCTCACTTCTAGTAGAGGACATAAATACTTTAAGATGATATGATAATTTTAAGTCATGATGCTCTACAGAGGTTTCCCTGATCTCTCCAATTTGTTAGAGGATTGATGACACATTATTTACAAACACTTTCTCACAGGGATACAAATATGTGAATCCTATTTCATGTCATGTTACCTGAAACCAATTAAATGAATTTGGTTCAATTAAATTTGGATTTATTTTGCTTTATTACAGGGCCTCTAAAAGTTAGCTCCACTACTAGCTAGCCCAAGACATGATATGATACGACCAGTGAAGGTATTGAAGGTGACTTGATTTCTTGCTTCTAGTATAAGAAGGCATAAATCCTTTAAGATGATCTGACTATTTTAAACCATGATTCTCTACAAAGATTCCGCTTATCTCTACTATTTGTTAGGAGATTGATGACACAGTGTTTACAAACACTTTCTGATAGGGCTACAAATTTGTGAATTTTATTTCATGTCATGTCACTTGAAACCAATTAAATGAATTCAATTCATTTAAATTTGGATTTTTTGCCATTGTTATAAGGCCTCTGCAAGTTTTCTCTTGATTTCAAAATGGTTGGGATTCCTTTCACATCCTAGGGAGAAGGATGATTTTAAGCCCCAGAAAACCTCAAAAACCCCTAGCTTATGTCTTTGTTGTTGGGTCAACACCAATGGAATCGATTTCTTTATTCGTGAATTTCATCTTTGCATCTAGATTTGCGCTTTCATCAATAATAGGCTCTAGAGAAGGTTATACATTTGTATATAGAATACCTCAATATTAAGACCCAAAGAAACAACATATTAATTATTCTCATCTTCTTTTTCATAGCAAACTAATGTTGTTCTTGATATGCCAATTCTTTGACAAGAGTCCCTAGTTTCATTCTTTCATTCAAAGCTATTAGTTTCGGGCAAGATCATTGCCCTTTTCAATCTATGAAAAATAAGTGGTTGCAACTACTTTCACAATTATGGATAGCCATATATAAGTTAACGGGAACATTAGCGAAATTTTGAGGTCTAAAATGGACCTCACAAGAAATATTATAAAATAATAGTGGAAATAATAAAATGAGATTAAATTACATCATCAAATTTTAGAGGGAAAAAAGAAAAAACTAATTTTTCAACTCATATTTTCAACTGATCTCCCTACGGTTTTACTCAAATTTCAAACAGGAGAACTCATTGGATGAAAAAAATAATTCTTCATCCAAGGAATACTCATTTTCCATACTTTCGATGCACCCTTCTACATGAAAAATGAGAAATACATGAAAATTGTGGTTGAGTAAAATCGTAGGAAGATAAGTTGAAAATACGAGTTGAAAAAGTAGTTCTTTTTATTTTTTTATTTTTTAATCTTTTTACTTTTTTTACTCCAACAATGGTGAATCATCCCCTATGGTTGACATCATCATCTTGAATCCTATTGCTTCTTATAAATTTGATTTTGGTTATACATTTGTGTCTTGAGTCCCATTTTAGACCTCAAAATTTCTCTAATGATAGTTCAAGAGGTTGGTGAGGTAGAAAGCCATATCATTGTGAGGAATATAATGTCTGATAAGCAGTTTGGTTGGTTCCTGATTCTGCAGACCCGTTATTACCTCAACCGCAGGGAATTGAGAATCCTACCCTGATGCAGCTATGCTTTCTCTTACCACACAACATTTGATGTGCATAAAGTTTTTTATAGTCAACTATGTTCCAATCAACCTGCATGTTCACAACACTGTACACCATCATGTGGATTGGTGAATCTCACTATGTTGTGAATTCATGAGAATGGGATACTCCCTCCAACCCTTGTTTCCCCCATCACTCACATGGCATCTTTCATTCTGGTTTAGCTTAGTCAATCAGGCTAGAAAGCACTACCAGGCGCTTAACAAACACACCTTTTGAATTGGGTAAGCATTATTTTCTTTTCGTCCTTTGAATCTGGTAATAATTTGCTTCCTCCCAATTATTTTTAATTGTGACATTCTCTCATATTCATAGGCCATGTTACAAAGGATATCTCTATGCAGGTAATTTTAATGTAATATTTTCAATAAAGAATGATCAAATCGATGCCTAATCTCTTCAACGAAAAACAGTGTCCTAACCAGTCAGGTGCAATTGGTGGATGAAAAACTTTGTGAACCAGAAACCCGAGTACCTTGGTCAATGGCATATGCCATGCAAAACCTTTTCCACGTGTCAAACTTTAAATGGATGGAGGACGATGAAAACAGAGCATGGGGATTCGTTGGGATGAACAATGTCTGCTCACCCCAACCCACAAAGAGAATAGCTTTGGTGTAAAAATAGAATGAGAAAATTGACTTTGATGAAAAGGTTATAAAATTGGATAATAAATAATTTTCAATCTGATGGATTGATTATAATGTACACATTTAATCTGTTTGTTTATGGTAGTTTCGTAGAAGATATTGATATATTTCTTCTTTTCTTTTCTTTTTTAAGTTGTCTCAAAGGTGAAGATACTCTTTACTAGATATTTTATAACTTTGACTATGGTTTGAAATTTTCTATATATGTTTGTGCAAACCAACTTCCCATTATATTTTATGCTTTCTATAATAAATGGTACTTGCCTCATGGCTATTTTGTTTTCACATGATATGGCATTGTTGGCACCTTTTTTTATTTCTAAATTTTCATGTCATCTTGCCTTTCTATTTTATGCTTTCTATAATAGATGGCACTTGCCTCATGGCTATTTTTTTTTCACATGATGTGGCCTTATGGAACATTTCTTTATTTCTGAAAGTTCATGTCAACTTAGTGCTGCTAGATATCAAAGATTTGAATGGATTTGTCAATTTAGTTGTTGGCACATTTTCTTCAACTTTATGGTTTTTGATGTATTTATTTGTTTTTTCCTTTTCTTTGAAGGTGTTACATTTTATTTTGAAGTTCATTGACAATATTATTGATATATATGTGTAATTTAATTGCAAAAGATTAAAAAGGCACACAGGGGAAGAGGATTGTAGAGTGGGATTTTCAACTCTTTGTCATGTGAGTAATTAATTCAATCTTATTTTTTTCAACTTATATTACATAAATGAATAGAATTTCTAGTTGATTTGCTTTCATTGCATGCTTATTCCTTGTTTCACTACTAGTTAACTTGTTTTCACTATATGTGATAAGTCATGCTTTTCTTTAGCTAGTAAAAGCAATGAATTGTTAGATAGTGATGGATCTTTTTTCCTTTTTCATATATTTTCAAGTGGATAATATAGAAATTCGATAATCTCTATTTTGAAAATTATTAAAGATGAATTAGGTACCCAAATACCCTTTATTTAGTTTTATTTTGGCATGTAATAGGGACTTCTTTAATTGAAATTTGAAACTACCCTTCTATATTACTACCTTTTCTTGAAAAAAATGTCTTTATTTTTTATTTTTCTATTTTTGTTTAATTAACTCATGTCTATGCATTTAAAGTTTATTTATCCTAAAATTTACCTACATTATTACATTTAAATCTAGTCATGCATGGTTTAACATGGGTGATGGCCTAACTAATGCTTATATACTAGTGCATATGTATAGGAATACTATCAACATCAGTCTGAACAACCCAATTAGATAGCATATTCATGTGAGCATATTAACAATATGGTTATCACCATTCATATTAGCAACAAACACAAAAACCATATCATCATCAAATGCATCAACATTAATATGCACTCCAAACCACTATATCATGTTGGTAAAGAAACTCCTTTCTAGAATTTGGACTTGTGTAACAAGTTTACTAGTATTTGAGAAGGGAGTCTCCAAGGATTGTTATCCTGGAGAGATTCCTTTCTTTAGCCAACTCGAGCACAAGCAGGAGCCCAAACATTTCATCCATATTATTTGTCATCTTGCCAAGTCCCCATGAATGCTTAACTACTTGATTTCCTTTGAGATTTAAGAGGATCCCTCCCCATCCTACCACCCTTATGTATCGTTGATTTTTTTATCCATTGTGTCTAATGTATTGATTTTATTGTAGGCAGTTAATATGTTTGCTTATGGTAGCTTTCTAGAAGATATTTATCTTTTTTTTTCCTTTATGTTGCCAAGTCTCAAAGATGAAGATACCCACTATTGGGTTCTATTATGACATTGACTATGGCTTGAAATTATTATATATATGTCTATGTTGACCAACTAACCTTTCTAGTTTGTGCTTTCTATAATATATGGTACTTGCCTCGTGGATATTTTATTTTCACATGATGTGGCATTGTGACACATTTCTTTATTTCTAAATTTAATGCCTTAAGTGATAGAAATGTTTTTCTCGTGGAAGTTTCTTTAAGAAACACCTTTTTTCTTTTAATGGCTTGTATATGTTTCATCATATTAATTGTTAAATGAGGCATTTTATTCGGAAATCTTGATTTTATCTTCTTGTTTTTGTTTGTGAAGAGATATTTGTGCCAAAAGGTCTTGTGGAAAGTGACCTACTGGGGTATGTGTACTTTATTTTTATTCAGTGTTCATGTGAACTTTTCCATGTGTTGTAAATGAAGATCTATAGATAAGTTATATTGAAAATAGTGATAAGAGTTTTAAATGATATTTTAATTAAAAAACAGATGAAAACACATTATTAATAGCTAAATGAATATCTATTGGTTGTAGATTGGATGGATCATATTCATCTTCCAACCCCAAACTATCCAAATAATGGAGCTTCTAGTCCTCAACATGACCCTCGAATGGCGGATGCTATCAGTTACATAGTTTTTAGAGGGAAACCATTGAATGATTTGAAAGGTGGAGAGACATATGTGCAATGCATTGAAAACACAATGGGAATGTTTTGAAGTGATTAAACGACATTTCATATGTAAATTGTAGTTGGGTCAATATTCAGTTGGAAACTTATATTGTAATACATGAAATTTCATGTAATAAAATTTTTGGTTCAAATTAATTATGAGTGTACTTGATATTTCTTGATGTTGTAATCAACTTATGAGACTTTACATTATTTACATGCATTTTCATATTAGATGAGCATGAATATTGTATGATTATTTTTTAATATAGTCACAAAATCATACTAATTCATTTATGTTGATTAATAATGAATAAAAATAAAATGAATAGACAATGACTAAATTAGTCATTTATAATGATTATTAATGAAAGTAAATGAAATTAATATACACTACTAAATTAGCCATTTCACAACCAAGTATACTACTATGTGATCATCCAAGGAAACCAATTAATGACCAAAGAAATATGACAAAAATATTGGTTGCAAGATAGGATATTGTAAATTAGCTGTTAATAGTTGGTTATATGCAAATTTTAGTGATCTTCTGAAATCAATTAATGACCAAAGAAATATGACCAAAATTCTCATTGTGATTGTAAATTAGCCACTAATAGTCATTTACATGCAAATTTTAGTCATCGTTCATAGTCACAAATTCATCATTTCCAATAGTCATTTATCTTTTTGTTTGGTCATTAAATGTGGTAAGTAATAACTAATTCAATGGCCAAAGTCACGACTAAATACACTACCAGATGATAAAATTAAGATAGTCAATTAGTAACTGAGTTAAATACGACTAAATTGGTCGCGAAGATAAGATATTGTAAGGTAGCTACTAATGGTCATGTGACTGAACATACTCATTTATATGCACGTTTTAGTAATTTTTTTGTCACTAGTTTATGTTTTCCTACTAGTGATTATTCTTACTATCTCTAGTCTACCACTAGAAACCATATGAAATATACAAGAATTTAGAGTCTAGGGCAACAAAATTTAACCATCACCAATAATTTAAAACCTAAAAGTTCACAAAGATAATGTTTCCCCATAATGGAGGAAACAAACAAAAAAACAAAAAACAAAATGTGTGGCATTTGAAATCCATAGAATCCGAGTCAATAAGCTAAGGATACTAGATATAGACTTGGAAAATAAAGTGCTAACATCCCAGATGGGAATGTAGAAATTCCTTGTAGATTCAAATTGCTTATGTGATTTGCTAAAACAAAATACTTGAATCTACTACTCATTAGTGGAAACAATTAATTGATCGAGAAATCACGAAGCATACGAGAGAAAGAATTCAATTATCAAATTACACAATAATTTCTAGGGGAAAGCCACAACTAAAAACCCCCACTATATGTTTATTGCATTAGTAAGAAAATATGAGAAGATTACAATGCTTTTCTAAATCCCGAGCAACCTCTACACTATCTCTATCTGTCTCACTACTTCCTAGACAAGGTTAGGCCAATACTTAACCAATTTTTTATTTTCCCAAGTCCCTATTTCCTTGCATTGTTTCTTAAGGAATTAGCCTCCTATTCAATAGGGAAATTCCTCAATTTGGATGATTATACAACTAATAGTACACTTCCCTTGAACTCTAATCTCAACTAGGTAACTCTCAGATCTCACATGAATGAGTTATTTATGGTTGAATTATCAGTTAATTGGTTGAACACGTGAAGCAACACCCCACTATTATACCTCTTACTAGTTCCGTCATTGGTTGGAACTAGTTTAACTAACTTTAACTCAGTTAAACTGAATTAATTAATTACAACTCAAAATAAACTCAACTAGGTCTCCTATAAAGTAGGAGACACTCTACCTGACTCAAGTTAGACCCTCAAATCAAATTAGCTAAACCAACTAAGTCAAATTAACATAGTTAAATCATACAAGTTGTCTTTTAATGTGGAATTACAAATTTTCTCCTAATTTAATTCTAGGGAAAATTAAATCATAATTTTCTTGTTGTCATTTTCAACACTCCCTCTCAACAAGAAAGGGATTCACATCTACCGTGGTCCAACACCTTTGGAATGTACTACATGCTACACTTATCATTATTATTGCTGTTATTGTAACATCTGCAGTTGAGAATAATAAATAAATAAAATAACCACTTAATCAATATGCAACTGTCTACTAGGAAAATTGTGTTGTTGTTGAATTTGCAAGCCTCCTGCACTGTTGTCAACTCTGCTTTGCACTCCTCAGTATCTGACTGACATTGATCCTCCTCCTACTGAATATTGTGGCCCCCCACAGCAAGGTAATGATCCATGAGACAAAAACACCTCAATGGACCCTACCCAAATTTTTGTAACTCTTGGGACAATTGCTTCACATCACCCCACCTCACACTAGGAGGTATAAATGCATGCAAAAGAAACTCTGATTTGCTCATACTATTGTTGTGATTGCTTTGTTGCCGAGTTTGCACTACTGTTACAACTATTGCAATAATGAGTCTCATCTCCCCATATCCTGAAGTACTATCTTCCATAGGGCTACTCCCTCTAAAACTAGACTACCTCTGAGTCTCAATCTCCTTGTGAGAAATCTGTGTTCCTCAATCTACCAATTTCAATGATCACAACTCATTTTTGTATCACTAAACATTAGCTCACTTATCTGCCCATTAGTAGCCTTCTAGCTCCATTAAGAAGTTTGCACATAGGGTCTTCTAGATCTTCCCTGAACTAGAGCTCCATCAATCTGCAATTTGAAATTCCTGATCTAATGTGAATCGTGCTCTGATAGTGATTCCTATTCTGATACCATTTAGTAATTCCTTGTAGATTCAAACTACTTATATGATTTTCTAAAATAAAAGACTTGAATATACTCTAGTCATCAACAGAAACAATTAATTGATTAAGAAATCACAAAGAATATAAGAGAAAGAATTCAATCAACACATTACACAATGATTTCCTAAGGAAATCCACAACTAAAAACCCCTACTATCTATATATTACATTAGTTAGAAAATATGAGAAGATTAGAATGCTTTACTCAAGCCCTAGCAACCTCTGCACTATCTCTATTTGTTTCACTGCTTCCTAGACAAGCCTAGGCCAATATTTAACCAATTTTCTACTTGCCCAAGTCCCTATTTCCTTGCATTCAAGGAATTAGCCCCCTATTAAATGGGGAAATTCATCAAATGGAATTGCACAATCCATCATAGCCCTTCCTCTGATTGCATGCACCACTTGTACAACTTGGATGATTATACAACTAATAGCACACTACCTTTGAACTCCAATCTCAACTGGGTAACTCTTAGATCTCACATGCATGAGTTATTTATGACTGAATTATCAGTAAGCTGGTTGAACACATGAAGCAACACCCCATTGTTATACCTCCTACTAGTTTCGCAATTGGTTGGAACTAATTTAACTAACTTTAACTCAGTTAAACTGAATTAATTGATTACAACTCAAAATAAACTCAACTGGGGCTCCTATAAAGTAGGATACACTTTACATGACTCAAGTTAGACCCTCAAATCGAATTAACTAAACCAACCAAGTCAAAGTAACTTAGTTAACTCATACATGTTGTCATGTGATGTGGAATTACAATTTTTCTCCTAATTTAATTCAAGGGAAAATTAAATCAGGATTTTCTTGTCGCCATTTTCAAGGGGGAAAGCATGCCAAAAGACTAAAACCATGAAACATAAGATACTTAAGCATCAAGAATAAAATGAGGTGCTGAGGCTGATGGGTTGTTCCTCGACATTGCATGGGATGGAATTAGGGAGCTAGATGGAGACTCCATCACTAGCTTGGAAATCCTTCCTTTCCTATCCAACATGAGGGATAGCTCATATAATCGATGAATGAGATTTGCTTGAGTTTTTTATCCTATCCATAAAATATTCCCTAACAATAGCTTGACATGCTAGTATAGGTCTACTATATGAAGATAATGATTCTGACAACCCCTAGAGCTACGAGTGTCAGGAACCCAAAGGGAAATGCCTACCATAATCTTTGAGTCCAAGGAGACTTATCTTTTTGTCAAATCTCATCCTCTACCAATCAAATTGCCTCCTAAATCTTGGTGGGATTGTGCTCATGAGAGTTGTGAGAGGAAGCCTCAACATGAAATCTAGATGTGGAACCACCTGAAGTATTGCAACCTCCTCCTCTGTGTCGATAGCAAGATCATTGGTGTGTCGTGGATGTTGGAGGCAATAAGACTTCATTAAAACCTAGTTGGAACTAGGTGGGAAGTTGTAAAAGCTTATGTTGAAGGAATTTAATCATAAGGTCATGCTAGGTAGGCTGCACCGACAATGAACTCGAGGAAAGTCCTCTTTGTCATAACAATACTACAAGGATGAAGGGAAAGTGAGAGGGTCTAGACATGGTCCCCATACATGAGCGCCTATGCAATAGTAAGAACTCATGAAAAACAAAGGCAACAATAAGAGGAGGCATCAAAGGAGCAGAAAGATAATAAATATATTACCTAAGAGGAGGAGTAGGGTTGGGCATGCAAACCTTACTCGAGAGTCAAACAACAATAAGACAGAGGAGCATGTACCACCCTCCTTAAGAGGTGAGGTCTAATAAATAAACCTTGACAATGTAATATGTAAGGAGAATTGGTGGCAAGAGGTTTGCCATATCATATCCTTCCCTCATTAATATAGCTATAACATCACATTGGGACAATAATAATAATAACTTGAAATAAAATTACAATTTATTTAATTTTTATAATTTTTTTTAATCTTTACCATATGAAAGTATCATAAAACAAAATGATTATTTAAATTTATCAACCATTCATTTTTTTTATGATTACAAAAATAATTTAATAATAAAAAATTAATAATCATTTATATTATATTCTTTCATTTATATTATTCCATTCATCTCTTATATTTTTAGAGCCCAACACATCTTGAATGAGAGATTTTCCCCACTCTATAGATTCATATAGCAATATATGAGTACAACTTTTACTCTAAAGTAATATACACTATGTTTTCCAACTTTGGCCAAACAATACTATAACTATGTTGTTATAATAAAATTACTATGGCCAAACAAGATGTCACTATTAGTCTTCTCTTTCTGTATTAGTCTTCTCTTTCTACATTCACAAATTTTAGTTGTAAGGGTGGTATAGATTCTGTTGAAGAAAGAGCGGAGTCAAATTATTCACAATTACTGAGCACCAATCGATTGAACAATCCAAAAACATTTTCCATTTATATTTTTATCGATTATTTTCCAACTTTTGAACAGTCAGGAGTATCCTTTTTATTAAAATCGAAATACCCTATCCTTTTAGATTTAAAGCTGTAATCTCTGATGAAGAAATGCTACAGTGCAAACATTTTCTATAACAAATTACATGGTATGTTGAGTGTTTGTAATGGCTGCCTGCTTCATGCGGTGGAAAGCTTCCACACAATCGATACACAACTGTTTCGGATCCCTAATCACTTCCGAAGCTGCATTCACCACCAGTACCACTTTTTCCATGTAGCTCTGAAAGTGTATAGTTACTGACTGCAAAACCCAGAACAGCACAACAAAATCATCAGTTCAATCAAAATTTTCCACTTATTATTAAACCATATCAATACAGAGAAATACTTCTTCGTCCATATGTCATACATGAGGGTGTCCAGACGCCGTTGGAATCAGATGAACGATTGGGTTACCAAAAAGTTGCACCTCCTCTACTGGCCCAACTATGTTGGAGAAAGAAATACTTGTGTGTGAGATCATTCTGTATGTCACAGCGGTAGCCGCCTGTCATCCATTATCATCATTAACCACAAATTTAAATAATAATAATAATACAGTAATTTTCATGCAGACATGTATAGATTTTGATACCTTGACACCTGCAAGCTTCATCAGTAGTTTCCCACTGGCATAAGTAAAAGGTGCCTCCAGAGATAATTTTTTCCTCCTTGTCAAGCTAGTTGCAGCGCGAGCATAATCCAAAGGATTTTGCTGTTTCACCATGGGAAGTCGAAGGATCATATACCCTAAGTTATTCCCCCACCTTGCTCCTCCACTCCTGCCAGATTTCATCATGTCGGCCACATCCTGTAATTATAACGAATTGCAATAAGAAGTTTTCATGCCAACTGCCGTCCACAATTCATAGATTTTAAATAACTTCTGAAAAAGTCACAGGGAAGCTGCAAGAATCGATCATTCCTGCAAAGAAAGAACTTGTAATTGCATAAATTAGAAGGGGAAGATAAATGTAGTACATGAAGTCCTAGAACAGGTCTTGTATTCACTAAAATTGCTGACCGCACGCGTAGATTCGATGGAAGACGTTTCTTACCATCAAATTCCCTGTCTTCTGATTTTGAGATTCCTTCGGCCTTGGCTTCTTCAAATTAATTACAAAATTCAGAATAATATTTCCCATCAGGGATGATTTTATTTAAAAGACTGTAAAGAGGGCAACTGACATTTTATGATTAGAATGATTTTTCTGTCCCAGAACCATTTAATACCAAATATGCACTGCGTGTGCTGGAAACCCCCCATTCCCTTTAAAAGATTAAAGATCTGCTTGTACAGACCGTATTCGCGTTCCAAATACCGCAGGATCCCGGCTGAAGTCATTGCCAGCATAACATCGTTTACCGTCTGCCATTCTTTAACAGCGTCAGCATTCATCTTTACAGCTCAACAATAAATAAATAAATAAATCAAAGATTACCTATATTTAAGATTTACAAGACATCAGATCGCTGAAGATAATTAAAGTGGCACAGAAACAGGAAGGCGTCATACTTACCCCGTTTACAGCAGTCTTGACAATCTTGAAATCTCCTAGATTCAGGGTCGCGTGTTCAATCTGCTTAGGGCTCCTTTCTACACCGGGATAGCCCTTTATTGGTGTATTTCTGTCCTTAATCCACACATTTGTAGCTAGAAAATGCATCATTTCCACAATAGTATACCAGATTACAAGGAAAAGATTGTAAAGAACCATGATCAGAGGCTGCACATGCAGTATTCCCACGCTTTCACCATTAATCGGCCTTGTGTTCGATTTTGGAGTTTTGCGTGGGATTGTGGGAAGGGACTGAGGATCACCGGCCTTTCTGGTACAGGCCAAGAAAAGCGACATGAGTGACACTCCATCCCCTAAGGAATGATGTATTCTTAAGACGGCGCTGGACTCTGCATCCTCCGATCTAACGCGCAGAAAATGAATTTGCCACAGTGGCCTGGAGGGATCCAGGGGAGGGGCCGTCGCCAAATTGGCTAAATATTCCTTGACAAAATCCAGACTGCAATTCTCGACCGGGTCAATAAACGGGACTATAACATGATCAGCAATATTCACATGGACAGGCAACCATTTCAAAACCCCTCTTTTCTCAGAGCATGAGAACACTTTTAGTATGGGGGTGATGATGAGGCTCATCAATGGGTAAATTATATGGACCTTAATGCCACTCTCCATCTTATTGAAATCAAATTTTCTCACATTTCTTTACATGTTTTGTTATATTTTTCTTAGTGAGAAGGGTAACGATAAGATGTCATGTCTTGTGGTATAATGTGCATTAATTGCAAGTTTTGGAGAAAATTTTGGCTAATTAAAGTGTAGGAACTCGAAGTAGACAAGAAAGAGGGATTTTAGGAGATTGGATCTCCCTCCTTAACTCCTCACTCACTCGAAAATTCCTCCACTAAATCTCATCAACTCAGAGTTACAAGCAGTCGAGCCATTAAGGTCATTGGTGCCAGTGATAGCTTAAGACTAGTTGATCTCGAGTTGGGAGCCAAAACTCCCTAACTTTAAGGAAGTTGTTGGTAGCCTCAGTTGGATAAATAATGCCTACAACCTCATTAGGATTGGAATTTTTTTGTTGTAGCCAAGAGGCATTTTCGAGCTAAGACATTGTGACTGATAGCTCTTATGTATTTTTTATGTTTTAATGAATATGAGAAGCATTCCCTTGATCTAGCATTGAGTTGACTCAGAGGGCTGAAGCTCTTGGGTTAGGGCCCAACCCTAGTAGAAGAGGTTCCTCTTTTTGTACATGTATGCTTAAATTACATTCATAGTTAGCTGCTGAAGTGATTTTGGTTTTGTTAATATGCAAGTATTTGGGTGATTAATTAGTTTACTTCCATTTGTGGATGGTTATATTAGTGGTGTCACAGTGACGGTAAACACTTCGGAAAATCTTGTGAGAGTGGCTTTCACCTCATCTTCCTCATAAGATCATGACTTGAGGGTTCCATTCACACAGCCCAAAAACAAATTTCTTGTTTGGTTACTGCATAATCTAGGATTTCTTTGGGACTAGATCATTGTCTTTAAGTTTCTTAGAATTATTTGCAATTTCACATTTTGATCTCTTGAGTTTTGCTATGGTTTAAAATCACTTACATTCATGAACTTATCCATTAGCTAACAATAACTCTATTTTTCTCCATTCAACAAATATTTTCCATGTATAGATGAATTTGTGCATAAATGAAGATAAGAGTGTATGTTATTGAAGGAGATTCTGATTTGTAGGGAGACCTCATCTCATTTGCCTCATCCAAGTCCTATCCACCCATGTTGCCAAGGTCCACCAAACCCTAAATCTAAATTCTTGTTTTCAAAGCAAAGTTGTTATTTTCCATTGAGCAATTCCAACCATCTTGAAGCATTTGACTGAGCCTTGGATAATGTTCACCTCCTCCATGCCTTATTTCCCCATCATACACCTTTTTGACACTTCATTCTACCTTTCCTACCATCTTCTAAACTTCTAGCTGGTTTCCTATAGTAAAACAAGGAACCTTGTAGTAGAACTAGGACATCCTATAGTACTACAGGAAACCCTGTAGTAGCCTGTTTTAAGATCGAATTTAGAAAAAAATTCCACCTGAACTTAGATTAGGCCTCCACTTGGCTTCCATAACCTTGAGACTAGTCCATACCTTTCCCTCCATACCTATCTCCCTTGCCAAATAACAAGTGAAAATTAACATTTTTATTCATAAAACTAAACATCAAAAAAATGTTTTTTTCTACAATTTTTAAATTAGCACATGCATGCAGCTAATACTTCTTAGATCAAGTTCCATGCTCAATTATTCTAGATCATCAAATGTTATAAACAAGGCTAAACTAGGTTTCTTTTGCAAGAACAATGTGTAAATGTGTAGCTAGATGGTTTCATGTCACTTTATAGCATCTTCCAATTCAATCTTTCATTTCCTAGAATAATCAACACTCATTCTTGTGCATTAAGGATAATTTTCCCTTTTCCATTTGGTAGTTAGACTCCTTCTAGTCAATAGAAGACTAGTTTGAAAAGCCCTAGTGGTCTATTGCCCCAGTTGAAAAGTGACAAGAGTAGACCATTTCATCTAATGTGTATACAACACTGTCACCTCCAAGTTTGTACGAACCCCATGTTGATGAAGTAAAGTTGGTAGCCCCAGGAGTTGCAGCATTCTTGCTGTAATACTCATGCTCATCACTCAGCATGACTCTCGAATGGTGGATGCTATCAGTTAAACAATTTTTGAAGGGAAACCATTGAATGATTTGAAACATAGAGATACATATGTGAAATGAATTGGAAACATAGTGGGAATGTTTTGAAGTGATTAAATGATATTGATATTTAAATTGTAGTTGAGTCAATATTCAGTTGGAAACTTATATCATAATACATGACATCTCAGATAATAAAATTTGTGGTTCAAATTATTTATGAGTGTACTCGATATTGTTTATGTTGTAATCAATTTATGAGACTTTACATGATTCAGATGCATTTTCATATTAGATGAACATGAATATTATAGTATATTTTTTTTAATATAGTCGCAAAACCATACTAATTCATTTATGTTGATTAATAATGATCACAAATAAAATGAATAGACAATGACTAAATTAGTCATTTATAATGATTATTAATGAAAGTAAATGAAATATATATACACTACGAAATTAGTCATTTCACAACCAAGTATGCTACTATGTGATCATCCAATAGAAACAATTAATGACCAAAGAAATATGACCATAATGTTGGTCACAAGATAAGATATTGTAAATTAGCTGCTAATAGACATTTAAATGCAAATTTTAGTCATCGTTTAAAACCAATTAATGACAAAAAAAACATGACCAAAATGTTCGTCATGACATAAGATATTGTAAATTAGCCACTAATATACATTTATATGCAAATTTGAGTCATCATTCATAGTAACAAATTGGTCATTTCCAATAGTCATTTATCTATTTGTTTGGTCATTAAACGTGGCAAGTAATGACTAATTCGATGACCAAATTCATGACTAAATATACTACTAGGCGATAAAATTGAGATAGTCAATTAATGACTAAGTTAAATACGACTAAATTGGTCACAGAGATAAGATATTGTAAGTTAGCTACTAATGGTTGCGTGACCAAACATAGTCATTTATATGAAACTATTAGTATTTTTTTTAGTCACTAATTTATGTTTTTCTACTGGTGAATATTCTTACTATCTCTAGTCTACCACACTGGAAACCATACAAAAGGTACAAGAATTTAGAGTCTATGGTAACAAAATTTAACCATCACCAATTATTTAAAACCTGAAAGTTCACAAAGATAATGTGTTCCCACCATGGGGGAAACCAATAATATATATATATATGTGTGTGTGTGTGTGTGTGTGTGTGTGTGTGGCATTCGAAATCCATAGAATCTTGGTCAATAGGCTAAAGATACTAGACATAGACTTTGAAAATTAAGTGTTAACATCCTAGATGAGAAAGCATGAAAACCAAAAGGCTAAAACCATGAAATATAAGAGACCTAAGCATCAAGATGAAAATGAGTTGTTGGGGTTGATGGGTTGTTCCTTAACATTCCATGGTGATGGAATTTTGGAGAGCTCAGTGGAGACCCCATCTCTAGCCTGGAAATCCTTCCTTTCTTGTCCAACATGAGATCCCTGAGCTCATATAATACATGAATGAGATTTTCTTGAGGTTTTTTTTATCCACAATAATCTTACGTAGCAGTAGCTTAGCATGCTAGTATAGATCTACTGCATGAAGATAATTATTTTGACAACGCCTAGAGTTACGAGTATCAGGAACCCAAGCAGAAATACCTACCATAATCTCTGAGTCCAAGGTGACCATCTTTCTTGTCGAATTTACTCCTCTATTAATCAAATTTCCTCTTGAATGTTGGGAGGAGTTTGCTCATGAAAGTTGTGAGGGGAAGCCTAAACATGAAATCTAGCTCTGGGACCACCTAAAATGTTGCAGCCTCCTCCTTTGTGTTGGTAACAAGTTCATTGGTGTGTTGTGGATGTTGGAGGCAAGAAGACATCATTAAAGCCTGGTTGGAACTAGGAGGGAAGCTGTAAAAGCTTGTTGTGGAGGATTTTAATTAGAATGTCATGCCAATTAGGCTGCACTGACAGTGAACTCAAGGAAAGTCCTCTTTGCCAAAAAAAACTACGAGGATGAAGGGAAATCGAGAGGGTCTAGAGATGGTCCCCATACACGAGCGCTTATGCAACAGTCAGAACTCATGATAGACAAAGGAAACATTAAGATGAGGCATCAAAGGAGCAGAAGGATAGTAAATATATTACCTAAGAGAAGGAGTAAGGTTGGGCATGCAGACTGCACTTGAGAGTCAAACAATAAGACATGTTGAGGAGCCTCTACCACCCTTAAGAAGCGAGGTCCAATAAATGAAACTTGACAATGTAGCCTATGAGGAGGATGAGAAACAAGAAGGCTCGTCATATCATATCCTTCCCTCATTGCTATGGAAATAGCACCACATTAGGGCAATGATAATAATAGTTTAAAATAAAGTTACAATTTATTTAATTTTTATGATTTTTTTTTTAATCTTTACAGTACAAAATGTACTTTAAAATAAGATGCATCATAAAACAAGATGCTTATTTAAATTTATCAACAATATAATTTCTATGATTAGAAAAATAACTTAATAATCATTAATATTTTATTCTTTCCTTTGTATTATTCCATTCATCTCTTATATTTTTAGAGCGCAACCCACCTTGAATGAGATTTTCACCTCTATAGATTCATATACCAATATATGAGTACAACTTTCGCTGGAGAGCGATATACACCATGTTTTCCAACTTTGGCCAAACAATACCATGACTATGTCATTAGGATAAAGTATGATAAACTATAGATGTGACAATGGAAAAGAGAAAGCACAAATAGGTTCAAACGATTTTGACATAATTCATTGTTGTTTTTATCAATCAATATACACCATGGTTTCCAACTTTGGCCAAACAATACTATAACTATGTTGTTAAGATAAAATTACTATGGCTAAACAAGATGTCACTATTAGTCTTCTCTTTCTTCTGTATAAAATTAACTGTGAAAGAATGAGTGGCCTTCCAACATGTAGGATTCCCAAGGTGCCATGGGATGTTAATACTTCTTCCCAAATTGCATAAATTAGAAGGCGAAGATAAACGAAGTACGTGAAGTCCTGGAACAGGTCTTGTATTCACTAAAATTGTTGACCACACACGCAGATTCGATGGAAGATGTTTCTTACCATCAAATTCCCTGTCTTCTAATTTTGAGATTCCTTCGGCCTTGGCTTCTTCAAATTAATTACAAGATTCAAAATAATATTTCCCATCAGGAATGATTTTATCTAAAAGACTTTAAAGAGGGAAACTGGCATTTTATGATTATAATGATTATTCTGTCCCGAAACCTTTTAATACCAAATATGCACTGCGTGTGTTGGAAACCCCCCCATTCCCTTTAAAAGATTAAACATTTGCTTGTACAGACCGTATTCGCGTTCCAAATACTGCAGGATACTGGTTGAAGTCATTTCCAGCATAACATAATTTACCATCTGCCATTCTTTAACAACGTCAGATTTCTCTTTACAGCTCAACAATGAAAAAAAAATCAAAGATTACCTATATTTAAGATTTATGAGACTTTAGATCACTGAAGATAAATAAACTGTGGCACAGATATAACAAGGCGTCATACTTACCCTGTTTACAATAGTCTTGACAATCTTGAAATTTCCTAGATTCAGGGTTGGGTGTTTAATCTACTTAGGGCTCCTTTCTACACTAGGATATCCCTTAATTGGTGTATCGTTGTCCTTAATCCACACAATTTCAGCTAGAAAATGCATCATGTCCACAATAGTGTACTAGGTTACAAGGAAAAGATTGTAAAGAACCATGATCAAAGGCTACACATGGAATATTCCCACACTTTCCCCATTAATCAACGTTGTGTTCGATTTTGGAGTTTGGCGTGGGATTGTGGGAATGGATTGAGGATCAACGACCTTTTTGTTACATGCCAAGAAAACTGACATGAGTGACACTCCATCACCTAAGGAATGATGTATTCTTAAGACGATGTTAGACTTTGCATCCTTCAATCTAACACGTAGAAAATGAGTTTGCCACAATGGCTTGGGGGATCCAGGGGAGGAGTCGTTGCCACATTGGCTAAATATTTATTGACAAAATCTAGATTGCAATTCTCTGCCAGATCAATAAACGATACTGTAACATGATCACCGATATTTACATTGACCGACAACCATTTCAAAACCCCACTTTTATCTTCCTTTTGCAATCACATAAAATAATCAAGTACATGTTAGCCTGAAGAAAGTCCTCATGGACAGGGTGCTTGTAAGCCATATATTAAAACTAAAATAATTGAAAGAATTAATATTAAAGATGAGAGGACCGACCACAATTCTAGAGAAGTGCTTTTGTTTAATCAAAGTATTCTCTAGACCTGTTGTTGTTGCCTCGATATCGATCTGTAGTTTCAATCCCACATTGACAAGAATATAAAAATTTAGAGCTGGTTCACTAAAGACACGACCAGTAGGGGTCACGGGTTCTAAACCCTCCTAGTCTTCTTGTTCCCTCAATCGGTCATCGTTTTTCACTCCGACTCTCTTGACATGAAAAAAATCATCGGATTATTCCATTCTTATTCTGAGGTTTTGTTGACGGTGCTGGACCCACCAACATGTCAGGAGATATCCTCGGTAAGAAGTCCCAATTAGACCTTAGATCGTTTGGTGTAGGAGTCCCAGCAGTGGGTCGTACGGTAATGCCTTGACCGCTATTTCAGACATAGGCAAGTAAGATGTCCCTATTGGTAGCAAGGGTGTGACACCTGTGGCAAGACATGGAAGGTGCATGAACAGTTCTAACACATAGAGAGTTGGGTGAATGCTCCCCTTCGAAATCTATAATAGTACACATCTTGGAAGGGAACACATGAGCGAAGATGCATCACAAGCTAGAAAGCAAGTTAGCAAGCAATCCAAAGTGCTAGTTACACCAATCAACACATTTCAGTAAGATTCATACATACTTATACAGAATAGTCATACATGCATGTGTAACCAAAAAAATACATATATCATTTAGAGTAAACAAGATAGCTAAAATACAATACAACACATGCATGAAACATGTTGGATCTTTTATATTAAGAAGTGTAAGTTCCAACCATACAATACATCCATGTCCAACCACTAGTTCCAATAGTGGAATGTTACAACCACAATCGCCTACTCCTCGAAAGAGATATATAGCTCTTCGCAGTGGAGAAGCCAAGGCACGTTACAATATTGTCCAAGATTTCTCTAAGATACTCCTATAGAAGCTTGGCTGACCAAAAGCCTCTACAATGAGTTATGAGGGACTATTTATAGAAAAGGGTGGGGTGACCCTTGAATTCCTCTTTGTGACTATTCATCTACCCTCATGACTCTTCAACTACTCTATGACTATTACATTCAACTATCAACACTTGAACTTCCACTTGACAAGATGTACATACAATTTGCACATGTACCCATGTGAGACAAAATGGCTTGAGAAAGCCATGCAAGACTTTACTAACACTTGGACCGTTATGGTGAGGCCATCTCTTTGACATCCTTGTGATGGTTGATGGTGGCGAATTCCAAGCTTGGTTGTCCATAATGGTGTTCGTTCGCTCAATGGTGACATCCTGCTGAAAGCAAACTCTTGCCTCTGTTGCATCTGGGTACACTGATATGGCTCCTCTATCCAACTCGTCTGATAACATGCGCATGGTTTTCTTGAGTGTAGTTGGACCAGTAACATACTGATGCATAGTGTCTTTCCTGATCTCCAAGTATGTGTTGGTGACCATGCACATCAACTTGTCAAAATACGTGTTCAGCTCTAGTCGGACTTGCTTCTTGTCTTCTCCTTGGTGAGTGTGCCAAATGGGTGGGATCACATGCGTGCGCACAATGACATGAATGTTGCTAAATTCCCTTGCATGTGATCAACAACACTGGTCACCTTGTCTAATCCATGCCAGCTGTTCGGATGGATCTATAACTTGTATGGGCATAGTTTCATTCGTTTGTGCATGTTGCGCCCCCTGCTATACCTGCTCCTGCTGCAACTCATTCTCTCGTCTGTGCAACACTCGTTCTTCCTTGAGTTGTTGCTTCAACACATGTAACTCCTTATCTGTTTCTCTGTCTGCCTTCACGTGATATTTGTCTTGTCACATCATCGCCTCCTGGACTCAATCTCCAAAGCTGCTTTCGTCATGAGTGGATCCACTTTGAACTTGCAACTTCGCTTCGCCTCTATGTTGTCAACAACCTTCCTCTTGCACTCACCACATGCGGGTGTACTGCCTTCTGCTACTTCTGATGGTGTTGCTCGTTGTGATGTTGCTGACATCTTATCTTGATGTCCTTGTCTACAAACAACTTGATTTCTTCATAGGTAGGCAAGCTCATAGACACTTGCTTGGTTGCAACCCCTGTTGTGCTCTCAATGGTGTCCTTTAACTCTGTTCTCCTAAAGGTCATTGTACTTTTGTTGGTGAGAGTCAGACGAACACCTGTGATGCTTGGAGACATAGCAACACTCATGAAAAGAAATTTGTAAGTTGAAAACAAAAAACTAACTTGAGGACTGACTTGCAACATACTTGTGTGATTGATTGTGAAGGTTGTGCAATTTCCACTGGGAGGTTGGGAGACTGACTACCAAAACCGCACAAGGCATAGTCTAGGCTATCATGAGTTTTACTGACTACTGGAATTGTCCAATGCATAATCCTTCTTGTCCTGCTAAGGAATGAAACTGCGCAATGTGCAAATTCAGTCAGCAGTGACATGCAACCAACAAAGTGCATTACGTAGTTTCTAGGGCCAGCAGGACATTGCTTCCAAGAATTTTTCAATGCAAGCTTGGAGGTCAATGCTGGGCTAGACTTGCATAGTTTCTAGAGGGAAGGAAGAGCCTTCACTTATGGAAATGTGTAGTGCTAGCCGGGCAAGGCATGGTCTAGGCCAAGGCAGCCTAAACGGCTGACAGGTGACTAAAAACGTGAGAAGTCTCAATGCATGATGAGATTAGTGCAAACAAGAGTGAATGATCACACATGACAACAATAAGTTCAGGATTCAAAAAATGGGAAAGCATGCATGTGTGTGAAGCGAGTCACCGCAACGACGACCGTATGTGCAAAAACAATGTCATGCATGCGACAACAATGAGATGTGAACAAAAACTGAAACGGTGCTTCTACAAGCTAACATACAAAAAAACAACAACAAGTGCTCACTGAAATCAAGTAGATAGCACTCACACAAAGCGAAACACAAAAAGTGACAGAAACGTAGTGCGAGACATGAAAAGCAGGCTTACCCTGAAATAGCTGAGTTGAATGTGTCGACGACTCCTAGATGCAACGTGGGATGTCAAAGTTGCAAGTTTGATGTAAGGAATGAGCTCTGCAATGTCTAGTTGATGAGTTTTGATTAAATTGAGGTTGTAACGTGCATGCCACAAATCTAGGAAAAGAAACACTTGGTGGGAGGTTTCTGAAATGATCCTTGCATGTAACCTCCAACTGCTAAAAATAGATCCCTGAATCAAGGGATGCCTTTGCATGTTTCCTTGGGAGAAACAGTCCATGCATGGAAATTAGTTTCGCTCGGTCTCGGAGGGAATAGATCAATTTGAAGGCACATGCATCAATTTGTGAGCCTGGGATGAAAATCTGCGCAGTTTTTGGGCTAAGAAGAGATGGTTGTCCTAGAGGGATTGCACAATTTCTGGGAGGAACAAGTAACTATCTCCCAGGATTGCAATTTCTGGGCTGAGAAAATGTCTTGGGTCAGACCTCACAATTTTCTCAAGGAAGCCTGTCTGACTGTATCTTGCAATTTCTGAGCTGAGCAGCTATCCTAGTTCATACCTCGCAATTTTCTCAAGGAAGCCTGTCTCACTATATTATGCAATTTTTGAGCCTAATAGGTTGCTAGATTTGCACAATTTCTGCTAGATGTCCCAAGATTATACAATTTCTAGGAGCGGCAGGTGATTGCTGCCCAGAATTGCGCAATTTCTAGGCTGAGCAACTGTCTTGGGATGAATTGCGCACTTTTTGAGAGGAAGAATGTTAGGAAGAATTGTGCAATTCTGAGACCCAGCTGGGTGTCCAACTAGGTTTGTGCAATTTATGGAGGGAAGACTAGTTCCCCTCCAGAATTGTGCAATTCCCAGAGGGAGCTGCTCAACCAGCAACATACACTAAGTTTGGAAAGCAACCTGTTAAGGGGGTGAAACAAACTTGCATGCACAGGCTGACAAGACTCTATGAAACAGCTGAAGCTGATGTGCTGAACAGTGCAAGGCATGTTGCTGAGGATGGTCGGTAGGGAGGCTCCAAAATGAAGCTTAGGAAAAATTTTGGAGGGTGGTTGTAGCCACTACAAAACTTGGCAACACACTGGTAGAACTCCAGCTCTTTGAATGGACCTTTTTCGTAAAAATCAATTCTAACACCTCCAGAAGTATTGTTCAGTTATTTGGTCATCCTGGTTTCCATACTTGCTTGATTGTAAGATGTAGCATCTTCCAGGCTCTTGGTCGGTCAACACACATTCCAAGCCAAGCAACGCAATTGTTTCAATTTTGGATGAGGGGTATATTGGTGCACAAGTCATATGATCGTCAAAGTTTTAGTTTCATCTCTGGTGTTGCTCCGCTGCCAGTAGGCCTGGACAGTACCCTGACGGAGTCACGTAAGAACACAAGAATTGCTCTGTTGTGAGCGAGCCTAGTCAGTACCCTGACAGAGTTACTTTCATCACCTCTCTGTGCAAGAATCCTTTCTCTTCTTTCACCTTATTCATTTTTCATTTTTTCGATTTTTTTTCGCTTTTTCACTTTTTCATTTTTCATTTTCATAACTGTGCATAGCACTTATTAATTTCAGAGGCGGAATAGGGATCCCAACTTATTGAGAGAAGAAGAGGTGGTTCCTTCAGAGAAGTAGTTTATATATACCTCTGATGTTCTTGTTAAGATTTCCCCCTCACCTTACTCTACTTGACTGAGCTGACAAGGATTAACCCAAAAACAATCGACTAGAGTAGGTGATACTAGTTAACATGCAAGCATTGTGTTTTCACCAAAGTTCACTTAGAATAGTACGCATTTTCCATTGATGTATCATGCACTGAAGACACAAGCTCTTACATAAGAGAGCGAACAACATATAACCAAATGTTGATAGTTGTACAAGTCCTCTTGGAATTTACCCAGCTGGTTTCAAGAGTTGCACATAGTCCATGCGAAACTAACCTATGGTCATAAAAAAGCAAACAAACCAAAAAGAAAAGCAAGAAGATGAAAAAAATGCATAAGCAAATCGAATGAGTAAACACAACAAGCAAACAAATAAACGCACAAATAAAGAAGCAAACATGCATGCAAGCAAACAACTCAAAAAGAAAACATTACTCCTACTCCTAAGCTAACAGTGC
Organism: Pinus taeda; assembly: GCA_000404065.3. Taxonomy (NCBI): domain Eukaryota; kingdom Viridiplantae; phylum Streptophyta; class Pinopsida; order Pinales; family Pinaceae; genus Pinus; species Pinus taeda. Next base: position 39,063 of record APFE030487783.1, read on the forward strand.
GTGGGTCGTCTCAAATGACGTGATACTTCCAATGTAGCCACCAGTGCATTGGTTGACCCATGTTGATGAAGGCATGGTCTGCGAACAACACAGATGTGTGAACCAGTAGATGTGAAAGATACAACAATGAAGATAGACACACTCCTAGCTTACAAGCATCCATAGAACAAAAATGAGTGAAAGTGCATGACATGCAGTCCATGGACATACCATGATGTTATGTGAAACTATGCGTAGATGTTAAAAATGTGGATACTCTTGACTGTGACATGCACACACATGTGAGGAAGGTATACCACTTA
>APFE030487783.1:42728-61468 GCA_000404065.3 Pinus taeda
ATGCAACTCCTTCTCTATTTCTCTATCTCCCTTCATGCAATCTTCATCTTGTCGTGTTGTCACCTCATAGCCTCAATCTCCAAAGCTTCTTTCGTCATGAGTCGATATACTTTGAACTTGCAGCTTTGCTTCACCTCTATGCTATCATCAACCTTCCTCTTGCACTCGACACATGCGAGTGTGTTGTCTTATGATACTACTGATGGTGTTGCTCGTTGTGGTGTTGTTACCATATTATCTTGATGTCCTAGCCTACGAACAACTTGATGTCTTCATAGGTAGGTAAGCTCATAGACACTTGCTTGGCTACAACCCCCGTTGTGCTCTCAACGATGTCTTTTGACTTTGCTCTCCTGAAGGCCATTGTACTAGTGATACTAAGAGATAGATGAACACCTGTGATGCCTGGAGACATAGCAGCACTCATGGCAAGAAATCTATTAGTCGAAAACCAAAACAAACTTGAGGACTGACTTGCAACATACCTATTTGATTGATCATGAAGGTTGTGAAATTTCCGTTGGGAGTTCGGGAGACTTACTTCCAAAACTGCACAAGGCATAATTCACGCTACCAGGAAGTTGACTGATTGTTGGAAATGTGCAATGCACAGTGCAACCTGGCCTACTGAGGACTAAAACTGCGCAATGCGTAATTTCAGTCAGCAGTGACATGCAACCAGGAAATTGCATTGCGCAGTTTCAGGGGCCAACAAGACACTGCCTCCAAGAATTGTGCAATGCAAGCCTAGAGGTCAGTGTTGGGCCAGACTTCCACAATTACTAGAGGGAAGGCAGAGCCTTCACTTCTAGAAATGCGCAGTGCTAGTTGGGCAAGGCATGATCCAAGCCAAGGTAGCCTATACTAGCTAACACGTGACTGAAAACATGAGAAGTCTCAATGCATGATGAGATGAATGCAAACAAGAGTGAATAGTCATACATGCAAACAACAAGTGCAGGATTCAGAAAACGGGAAAGTATGTATGTGTGTGAAGTGAGTCGCCACAATGACGAGCGTCCATGCAAAAATAGTGTCATGCATGTGAAAGTAGTGAGATGCGAACGAAAATTGAAAGAGTGATTCTACAAGCTAACATACATCAAAACGACAACAAGCGCTCACTGAAATCAAGCAAACAACACTCGCACGAAGTGAAACACAAAATGCGACTGAAACGCAGTGCAAGACATGAAAAGAAGGCTTACCCCAAAACAGCTAAATTGAATTGCTGACGACTCTTATATGCAATGTGGGATGTTAGAGCTGCAAGGTTGATGTGAGGAATGAGCTGTACAGTATCTGGTTGATGAGTTTTGATTAAATCGAGATTGCGACGTGCATGCCACAAATCTGGGAAAAGCGACACTTGATGGGAGGTTTTTGAAATGATCCTTGCATGTAACCTCCAACTGCTAAAAATAGATCCCTGAATCAAGGGATTCCTTTGCATGCTACCTTGGGAGAAGCAGTCCATGCATGCAAATGAGTTTTGCTCGGTCCCGGAGAGAATCGGTCAACCTGAAGGCACATGCATCTATCTCTGAACTTGCAATGAAAATTTTCTCTGTGTTTGGGCTAAGTAGAGATGACTGTTCTAGAGGGATTGTGTAATTTCTGGGAGGAACAGGTGATTGTCTCCCAGGATTGTGTAATTTCTAGGCTGAGCAGTTGTCCTAGGGCAGACCTCGCAATTTTCTCAAGGAAGCTTGTCTTACTGTATTGCGCAATTTTTGAGCCCAGGAGGCTTCCTGGTTGGACTTGTGCAATTTTTGCTAGCTGTTGGGCTGGCTGTCCCAGAGGGATTGCACAATTTCTAGGAGAAATAGGTGATTGCTGCTCAGAATTGCGCAATTTCTGGGATAAGCAGTTGTCATGGGATGAATTGCGCAATTTTTTAGAGGAAGACTATCAAGAAGAATTAATTGCGCAATTTCTTAGCTAAGCAATTGTCCTGGGATGAATTGCGAAATTTTAGAGAGGAAGACTGTTAAGAAGAATTGTGCAATTCTGGGGCGCAGCTGGGTTTGCACAATTTCTGGAGGGAAGGCTAGTTCCCCTCTGGAATTGCATAATTCCAAGAGGGAGCTTCTCAACTAGCAATAGACACTAAGTTTGAAAAATAACCTGTGAAGGGGGTGAAACAAACTTTCATGCATAGGCTGACAAGACTCTATGAAACAAATGAAGCTGAGTGCTTGACAGTGCAAGACATGCTGCTGAGGATGATCGGTAGGGAGGCTCCAAAATGAAGCTAAGGAAAAATTTTGGAGGGTGGTTGTAGCCACTACAACAGGTTCATACTGGAAATCCTGCACGATTAGTTCTGTTGGTCGGTTGAATTCAATAATTTGCAGCCACGGATGATGGATAAATTGGCAGCGTTGTCGTTCATCACTTCCATGAATTTTTGAGTCAACTTTAACGTGCGGAATTCATTTCAGGAAGCACGTTGCGGGAATATAAAGGCGTTTATCAACTAAATTAGTCCCATAAAAAATTGCAGTTTCATAATGATATAGTTGACAGAGATGTGTGAGCACGACACTCGATATTAGCAAATTTAATTAATTAATTAAAGTTTTTACTTTAATTAAAATTTGGTAAAGATTTTTAAAAACTTAAGTTTAAGTTGTTTTATCCGTAGAATTTGAGTGTCATATAAGTTTTCAAGAAACTGAATTATTTAATATATTTAAAAAATATTTTACAATAAAAATCACAATTTTTCTTAAAATTATTGCTAAAAAATCTATTTAATTTTAGAATTACAATTCCTAAAATAAAATAATATTTAGTATTTACAAAATTATTTTTTTGAATTCACTAGCCGAATGCTTGTTTTAAAATGTTTAAAAATTGATTAAATTTATTAATAAAATACTTTAAAAATAATAAATTTAATTTTATATTACAAACAACATTTTCATTAATATACATTATGATTTAAGTAAGTATTTTTACAAATTTAAATAATTCAATATATGAATTCATAAACATTTGCTTTCTTTTCTAAAATATTATTTATTTAGTTTCGGGCAAGATCATTGCCCTTTCAATCTATGAAAAATAAGTGGTTGCAACTACTTTCACAGTTATGGATAGCCATATATAAGTTAACGGGAACATTAGAGAAATTTTGAGGTCTAAAATGGGCCTCACAAGAAATATTATAAAATAATACTGGAAATAATAAAATGAGATTAAATTACATCATCAAATTTTAGAGGGAAAAAAGGAAAAACTACTTTTTCAACTAGTATTTTCAACTGATCTCCCTATAGTTTTACTCAAATTTCAAACAGGAGAACTCATTGGATGAAAAAATTAATTCTTCATCCAAGGAATGCTCATTTTCAATACTTTCGACGCACCCTTCTACATGAAAAATGAGAAATACATGAAAACTGTGGTTGAGTAAAATCGTAGGGAGATAAGTTGAAAATACGAGTTGAAAAAGTAGTTCTTTTTATTTTTTTATTTTTTAATCTTTTCACTTTTTTACTCCAAAAATGGTGAATCATCCCCTATGGTTGACATCATCATCTTGAATCCTATTGCTTCTCATAAATTTGATTTTGGTTATACATTTTTGTTGTGAGTCCCATTTTAGACCTCATAATTTCTCTAATGATAGTTCAAGAGGTTGGTGAGGTAGAAAGCCATATCATTGTCAGCAATATAATGTCCGATAATCAGTTTGGTTGGTTCCTGATTCTATAGAACCGTTATTACCTCAACCACAGGGAATTGAGAATCCTACCGTGATGCAGCTATGCTTTCTCTTACCACACAACATTTGATGTGCATAAAGTTTTTTATAATCAACTATGTTCCAATCAACCTGCATGTTCACAGCACTGCACACCATCATGTGGATTGGTGAATCTCACTATGTTGTGAATTCATGTGAATGGGATACTCCCTCCAACCCTTGTTCCCCCATCATTCACATGGCATCTTTCATTCTGGTTTAGCTTAGTCAATCAGGCTGGAAAGCACTACCAGGCGCTTAACAAACACACCTTTTGAATTGGGTAAGCATTATTTTCTTTTCATCCTTTGAATCTGGTAATAATTTCCTTCCTCATAATTATTTTTCATTGTGACATTCTCTCATATTCATAGGCCATGTTACGAAGGATATCTCTATGCAGGTCATTTTAATGTAATATTTTCAACAAAGAATGGTCAAATTGATGCCTAATCTCTTCGACGAAGAATAGTGTCCTGACCAGTCAGGTGCAATTGGTGGATGAAAAACTTTGTGAACCAGAAACCCGAGCACCTTGGTCAATGGCATATGCCATGCAAAACCTTTTCCACATGTCAAGCTTTAAATGGATAGAGGATGATGAAAACAAAGCATGGGGATTCGTTGGGATGAACAATGTCTGCTCACCCAACCTGCAAAGAGAACACCTTTGGTGTAAAAATAGAACAAGAAAATTGAATTTGATGAAAAGGTTATAAAATGGGATAATAAATCATTTTCAATCTGATGGATTGATTATAATGTACACATTTAATCAGTTTGTTTATGGTAGTTTCATAGAAGATATTGATATATTTCTTTTTTTCTTTTCTTTTTTAAGTTGTCTCAAAGATGAAGATACTCTTTACTAGATATTTTATAACTTTGACTATGGTTTGAAATTCTTCTATATATGTTTGTGTAAACCAACTTCCCATTATATTTTATGCTTTCTATAATAAATGGTACTTGCCACATGGCTATTTGTTTTCACATGATATGGCCTTGTTGGCACATTTTTTTATTTCTAAATTTTCATGTCATCTTGCCTTTCTATTTTATGCTTTCTATAATAGATGGCACTTGCCTCATGGCTATTTTGTTTTCACATGATGTGGCCTTATGGAACATTTCTTTATTTATGAAAGTTCATGTCATCTGAGTGCTGCTAAATATCAAAGATTTGAATGGATTTGTCAGTTTAGTTGTTGGCACATTTTCTTCAACTTTATGGTTTTTGATGTATTTATTTGTTTTTTCCTTTTCTTTATAGGTGGTACATTTTCTTTTGAAGTTCATTGACAATACTATTGATATATATGTGTAATTTAATTGCAAAAGATTAAAAAGGCACACAGGGGAAGAGGATTGTAGAGTGGGATTTTCAACTCTTTATCATGTGAGTAATTAATTCAATCTTTTTTTTTCAACTTATATTACATAAATGAATAGAATTTCTAGTTGATTTGCTTTCATTGCATGCTTATTCCTTGTTTCACTACTAGTTAACTTGTTTTCACTATATGTGATAAGACATGCTTTTATTTAGCTAGTAAAAGCAATGAATTGTTAGATAGTGATGGATTGTTTTTCTTTTTTCATATATTTTCAAGTGGATAATATAGAAATTCGATAATCTCTATTTTGAAAATTATTAAAGATGAATTAGGTACCCAAATACCCTTTATTTAGTTTTATTTTGGCATGTAATAGGGACTCCTTTAATTGAAATTTGAAACTACCCTTCTATATTACTATCTTTTCTTGAAAAAAATGTCTTTATTTTTTATTTTGCTATTTGTGTTTAGTTAACTCATGTCTATGCATTTAAAGTTTATTTATCCTAAAATTTACCTACATTACTACATTTAAATCTAGTCATGCATGGTTTAACATGGGTGATGGCCTAACTAATGCTTATATACTAGTGCATATGTATAGGAATACTATCAACATCAATCTCAACAACCCATAGATAGCATATTCATGTGAGCATATTAACAATATGGTTATCACCATTCATATTAGCAACAAACACAACAACCATATCATCATCAAATGCATCAAAATTAATATGCACTCCAAACCACTATATCATGTTGGTAAAGAAACTCCTTTCTAGAATTTGGATTTGTGTAACAAGTTTACTAGTATTTGAGAAGGGAGTCTCCAAGGATTGTTATCCTAGAGAGATTCCTTTCTTTAGCCAGCTCGAGCACAAGCAAGAGCCCAAACATTTCATCCATATTATTTGTCATCTTGCCAAGTCCCCATGAATGCTTAACTACTCGATTTCCTTGAAGATTTAAGAGGATCCCTCCCCATCCTACCACCCTTATCTATCATTAATTTTTTTATCCATTGTGTCTAATGTATTGATTTTATTGTAGGTAGTTAATATGTTTGCTTATGGTAGCTTTCTAGAAGATATTTATCTTTTTTTTCCTTTTTGTTGCCAAGTCTCAAAGATGAAGATACCCACTATTGGGTTCTATTATGACATTGACTATGGCTTGAAATTATTATATATATGTCTGTGTTGACCAACTGACCTTTCTAGTTTATGCTTTCTATAATAGATGGTACTTGCCTCATGGCTATTTTATTTTCACATGATGTGGCATTGTGGCACATTTCTTTATTTCTAAATTTAATGCCTTACGTGATAGAAATGTTTTTCTCATGGAAGTTTCTTTAAGAAACACCTTTTTTCTTTTAATGGCTTGTATATGTTTCATCATATTAATTGTTAAATGAGGCATTTTATTCTGAAATTGTTGATTTTATCTTCATGTTTTTGTTTGTGCAGAGATATTTGTGCCAAAAGGTCTTGTGGAAAGTGACCTACTGGGGTATGTGTACTTTATTTGTATTCATTGTTCATGTGAACTTTTCCATGTGTTGTAAATGAAGATCTATAAATAAGTTATATTGAAAATAGTGATAAGAGTTTTAAATGATATTTTAATTAAAAAACAGATGAAAACACATTATTAATATCTAAATGAATATCTATTGGTTGTAGATTGGATGGATCATATTCATCTTCCAACCCCAAACTATCCAAATAATGGAGCTTCTAGTCCTCAACATGACCCTCGAATGGCGGATGCTATCAGTTATATAGTTTTTAGAGGGAAACCATTGAATGATTTGAAAGGTGGAGAGACATATGTGCAATGCATTGAAAACTCAATGGGAATGTTTTGAAGTGATTAAATGACATTTCATATGTAAATTGTAGTTGGGTCAATATTCAGTTGGAAACTTATATTGTAATACCTGACATTTCATGTAATAAAATTTTTGGTTCAAATTAATTATGAGTGTACTTGATATTTCTTGATGTTGTAATCAACTTATGAGACTTTACATGATTTACATGCATCTTCATATTAGATGAGCATGAATATTGTATGATATTTTTTTAATATAGTCGCAAAATCATACTAATTCTTTTATGTTGATTAATAATGAACAAAAATAAAATGAATAGACAATGACTAAATTAGTCATTTATAATGATTATTAATGAAATTAAATGAAATTAATATACACTACTAAATTAGCCATTTCACAACCAAGTATACTACTATGTGATCATCCAAGGAAACCAATTAATGACCAAAGAAATATGACAAAAATGTTGGTTACGACATATGATACTGTAAATTAGCTGCTAATAGTCGGTTATATGCAAATTTTAGTGATCTTCTGAAATCAATTAATGACCAAATAAATATGACCAAAATGCTCATTGTGAAGTAAGATATTGTAAATTAGCCACTAATAGTCATTTACATGCAAATTTTAGTCATCGTTCATAGTCACAAATTCATCATTTCCAATAGTCATTTATCTTTTTGTTTGGTCATTAAATGTGGTAAGTAATAACTAATTCAATGGCCAAAGTCACGACTAAATATACTACCAGATGATAAAATTAAGATAGTCAATTAGTAACTAAGTTAAATACGACTAAATTGGTCACGAAGATAAGATATTGTAAGGTAGCTACTAATGGTCATGTGACCGAACATACTCATTTATATGCACATTTTAGTAATTTTTTTGTCACTAGTTTATGTTTTCCTACTAGTGATTATTCTTACTATCTCTAGTCTACCACTAGAAACCATATGAAATATACAAGAATTTAGAGTCTAGGGAAACAAAATTTAACCATCACCAATAATTTAAAACCTAAAAGTTCACAAAGATAATGTTTCCTCACAATGGAGGAAACAAAAAAAAAAACAAAAAACAAAATGTGTGGCATTTGAAATCCATAGAATCCGAGTCAATAAGCTAAGGATACTATATATAGACTTGGAAAATAAAGTGCTAACATCCCAGATGGGAATGTAGAAATTCCTTGTAGATTCAAATTGCTTATGTGATTTGCTAAAACAAAATACTTGAATCTACTACTCATTAGTGGAAACAATTAATTGATCGAGAAATCGCCACTATCTGTTTATTACATTAGTAAGAACACATGAGAAGATTACAATGCTTTTCTAAATCCCAAGCAACCTCTACACTATCTCTATCTGTCTCACTGCTTCCTAGACAAGGTTAAGCTAATACTTAACCAATTTTTTATTTTCCCAAGTCCCTATTTCCTTGCATTGTTTCTTAAGGAATTAGCCTCCTATTCAATAGGGAATTTCCTCAATTTGGATGATTATACAACTAATATTACACTTCCCTTGAACTCTAATCTCAACTGGGTAACTCTCAGATCTCACATGAATGAGTTATTTATGGTTGAATTATTAGTTAATTGGTTGAACACGTGAAGCAACACCCCACTGTTATACCTCTTACTAGTTCCACCATTGGTTGGAACTAGTTTAACTAACTTTAACTCAATTAAACTGAATTAATTTATTACAACTCAAAATAAACTCAACTAGGTCTCCTATAAAGTAGGAGACACTCTACATGACTCAAGTTAGACCCTCAAATCAAATTAGCTAAACCAAATAAGTCAAATTAACATAGTTAAATCATACAAGTTGTCTTTTAATGTGGAATTACAAATTTTCTCCTAATTTAATTCTAGGGAAAATTAAATCATAATTTTCTTGTTGTCATTTTCAACACTCCCTCTCAACAAGAAAGGGATTCACATCTACCGTGGTTCAACACCTTTGGAATGTACTACATGCTACACTTATCATTGTTATTGTTGCTATTGTAACATCTACAGTTGAGAATAATAAATAAATAAAATAACCACTTAATCAATATGCAACTGTCTACTAGGAAAATTGTGTTGTTGTTGAATCTGCAAGAGTCCTGCACTGTTGTCAACTCTGCTCTGCACTCCTCAGTATCTAACTGACATTGAACCTCCTCCTACTGAATATTGTGCCCCCCCGTAGCAAGGTAATGATCCATGAGACAAAAACACCTCAATGGACCCTGCCCAAATTTTTGTAACTCTTAGGACAATTGCTTCACATCACTCCACCTCACACTAGGAGGTATAAATGCATGCAAAAGGAACTCTGATTTTCTCATATTATTGTTGTGATTGCATTGTTTCTGAGTTTTCACTACTGCTACAACTATTGCAATAATGAGTCTCATCTCCCCATATCCTGAAGTACTATCTTCCATAGGGCTACTCCCTCTAAAACTAGACTCCCTCTGAGTCTCAATTTCAATGATCACAACTCATTTTTGTTTCACTAAATATTAGCTCACTTATCTGCCCACTAGCGGCCTTCTAGCTCCATTAAGAAGTTTGCACATAGGGTCTTCTAGATCTTCCCTAAACTAGAGCTCCATCAATCTACAATTTGAAATTCTTGATCTAATGTGAATCATGCTTTGATAATGATTCCTATTCTGATACCATTTAGAAATTCCTTGTAGATTCAAACTACTTATATGATTTTCTAAAATAAAAGACTTGAATATACTCTAGTCATGAGCGGAAACAATTAATTGATCAAGAAATCACAAAGAATATAAGAGAATGAATTCAATCAACACATTACACAGTGATTTCCTGAGGAAATCCACAACTAAAAACCCCTGCTATCTATATATTACATTAGTTAGAAGATATGAGAAGATTACAATGCTTTACTCAAGCCCATCAACCTCTGCACTATCTCTATTTGTCTCACTGCTTCCTAGACAAACCTAGGCCAACATTTAACCAATTTTCTACTTGCCCAAGTCCCTATTTTCTTGCTTTGTTTCTCAAGTAATTAGCCCCCTATTAAATGGAGAATTTCATCAATTGGAATTGTGCAATCCATCATAGCCCTTCCTCTGATTGCATGCAACACTTGTACAACTTGGATGATTATACAACTAATAGTACACTACCCTTGAACTCCAATCTCAACTGGGTAACTCTTAGATCTCACATGCATGAGTTATTTATCACTGAATTATCAGTAAGCTGGTTGAACACATGAAGCAACACCCCACTGTTATAACTCCTACTAGTTTCGCAAATGGTTGGAACTAGTTTAACTTACTTTAACTCAGTTAAACTGAATTAATTGATTGCAACTCAAAATAAACTCAACTGGGGCTCTTATAAAGTAGGATACGCTCTACATGACTCAAGTTAGACCCTCAAATCGAATTAACTAAACCAACCAAGTCAAAGTAACTTAGTTAACTCATACAAGTTGTCATGTGATGTGGAATTACAATTTTTCTCCTAATTTAATTCAAGGGAAAATTAAATCAGGATTTTGTTGTTGCCATTTTCAAGGGGGAAAGCATGCCAAAGGACTAAAACCATGAAACATAAGATACCTAAGCATCAAGAATAAAATGAGGTGTTGAGGCTGATGGGTTGTTCCTCGACATTGCATGGGATGGAATTAGAGAGCTAGGTGGAGACTCCATCACTAGCTTGGAAATCCTTCCTTTCCTATCCAACATGAGGGATAACTCATATAATCGATGAATGAGATTTTCTTGAGTTTTTTATCCTATCCATAGAATATTCCCTAACAATAGCTTGACATGCTAGTATAGGTCTACCATATGAAGATAATGATTCTGACAACCCCTAGAGCTATGAGTGCCAGGAACCCAAAGGGAAATACCTACCATAATCTTTGAGTCCAAGGTGACCTATCTTTTTTTCAAATTTCATCCTCTACCAATCAAATTGCCTCCTAAATCTTGGTGGGATTGTGCTCATGAAAGTTGTGAGAGGAAGCCTCAACAAGAAATCTAGATTTGGAACCACCTGAAGTATTGCAACCTCCTCCTCTGTGTCGATAGCAAGATCATTGGTGTGTCACGGATGTTGGAGGAAATAAGACTTCGTTAAAACCTAGTTGGAACTAGGTGGGAAGTTGTAAAAGCTTATGTTGAAGGAATTTAATCATAAGGTCATGCTAGGTAGGCTGCACCAACAATGAACTTGGGGAAAGTCCTCTTTGTCATAAAAAGACTACAAGGATGAAGGGAAAGTGAGAGGGTCTAGAGATGGTCCCCATACATGAGCGCCTATGCAATAATCAGAACTCATGAAAGACAAAGGCAACAATAAGAGGAGGCATCAAAGGAGCAGAAGGATAATAAATATATTACCTAAGAGGAGGAGTAGGGTTGGGCATGCAAACCTTACTCGAGAGTCAAACAATAAGATAGAGGAGCCTGTACCACCCTCCTTAAGAGGCGAGGTCTAATAAATATACCTTGACAATGTAATATGTAAGGAGAATTGGTGGCAAGAGGTTTGCCATATCATATCCTTCCCTCATTAATATAGCTATAACATCACATTGGGACAATAATAATAATAACTTGAAATAAAATTACAATTTATTTAATTTTTATAATTTTTTTTAATCTTTACCATATGAAAGTATCATAAAACAAAATGATTATTTAAATTTATCAACCATTCATTTTTTTTATGATTACAAAAATAATTTAATAATAAAAAATTAATAATCATTTATATTATATTCTTTCATTTATATTATTCCATTCATCTCTTATATTTTTAGAGCCCAACACATCTTGAATGAGAGATTTTCCCCACTCTATAGATTCATATAGCAATATATGAGTACAACTTTTACTCTAAAGTAATATACACTATGTTTTCCAACTTTGGCCAAACAATACTATAACTATGTTGTTATAATAAAATTACTATGGCCAAACAAGATGTCACTATTAGTCTTCTCTTTCTGTATTAGTCTTCTCTTTCTGCATTCACAAATTTTAGTTGGAAGGGTGGTATAGATTCTGTTGAAGAAAGAGCGGAGTCAAATTATTCACAATTACTGAGCACCAATCGATTGAACAATCCAAAAACCTTTTCCATTTATATTTTTATCGATTATTTTCCAACTTTTGAACAGTCAGGAGTATCCTTTTTATTAAAATCGAAATACCCTATCCTTTTAGATTTAAAGCTGTAATCTCTGATGAAGAAATGCTACAGTGCAAACATTTTCTATAACAAATTACATGGTATGTCAAGTGTTTGTAATGGCTGCCTGCTTCATGCGGTGGAAAGCTTCCACGCAATCGATACACAACTGTTTTGGATCCCTAATCACTTCCGAAGCCGCATTCACCAGCAGTACCACTTTTTCCATGTAGCTCTGAAAGTGTATAGTTACTGACTGCAAAACCCAGAACAGCACAACAAAATCATCAGTTCAATCAAAATTTTCCACTTATTATTAAACCATATCAATACAGAGAAATACTTCTTCGTCCATATATCATACATGAGGGTGTCCAGACACCGTTGGAATCAGATGAACGATTGGGTTACCAAAAAGTTGCACCTCCTCTACTGGCCCAACTATGTTGGAGAAAGAAATACTTGTGTGTGAGATCATTCTGTATGTCACAGTGGTAGCCGCCTGTAATCCATTATCATCATTAACCCTAAATTTAAATAATAATAATAATACAGTAATTTTCATGCAGACATGTATAGATTTTGATACCTTGACACTTGCAAGCTTCATCAGTAGTTTCCCACTGGCATAAGTAAAAGGTGCCTCCAGAGATAACTTTTTCCTCCTTGTCAAGCTAGTTGCAGGGCGAGCATAATCCAAAGGATTCTGTTGTTTCACCATGGGAAGTCGAAGGATCATATACCCTAAGTTATTCCCCCACCTTGCTCCTCCACTCCTGCCAGATTTCATCATGCCGGCCACATCCTGTAATTATAACGAATTGCAATAAGAAGTTTTCATGCCAACTGCCGTCCACAATTCATAGATTTTAAACTAGCATTTGCACCAGATGTTGCAAAGAAAACGCCGTAAGGCATAAAGTGCGGAAATCCATTCTGTATAGTCTCTAGAGAAAACACAAGAGAAATCACAACGTTTCCATGAAGAGTTTCAATGATTGGTAGAAAAGATAAACATCAAACCATACAAAAAGAGTCATAGTCCAGGAACGATGTGGATACACTATTTCAGAATTTATGTGTTATATGTGACACTAAAAGAGAGTCATAGGCGAGGAAAGATGCAAATATATTCCCAATAAACATTATTTCAGAATGATATACTCCCAATAAACACTATTTCAAAACTTCTTGCGTTTGATGCGATTTCTTTGAAGGTTTTCTATGTTATGTGACCTACTGAACATAACAATTGAAAGGAATGGTCAGTAGGAGCTTTGTTTCCACCCTCCGACCTCCTCCGTTGCTGCTTCCTCACAGCAATCTTCTTCTTCTTGCAATTTCCAATCACCATAATATGAAAAAACATATTTAAGTTCATAGGATTGAAGTAATTTGATGGGAATTTATATGAAAAAACACAATTACATGTTAGGGTTATGGAATCGAAATCAATTTGATAATAAATTCTGGGAATATTTTAGAATTTGAGTATATGATAGAATGTGCCTGGTCAATTTGTTTGACCTTTTTCATCTTAATCTTATTTGTAATCTCTCTAATATTCTCATATTCTACAATATTCATGGATCTTGAATATACTCAAAAGCTACCATATTCATGGATCCATGAAATTCTAGAAAAGTATTTAACTTTAAAGTTTAAACTTTGTATTGCTCCCTAAGATTTTCAAATTCTATTATTCATATATCTTGAATATTCTCAAAATCTACAATACATCCTTTATATCCTTAAATCCATTAAATTATAAAAAGATATTTAACTTTAAAAGATCTAGAAGGAATAAGTTTAAACTTTTTATTGAAATTATCTTCTTACATCTGTAAAACAAAATTTGAAAATGAAATTTACAGTGATTGGTCAATATCCAAAGCTAATATGAATCCATCCTATTACCATTCAAAAAAATGTTTCTGATATAAAGAGCCTATACATATATAGAATCTACCTTAATAGTGAATGTGAGGCCAACTTTTATCTCCCCACAGTAGTTTTGGTTTGGAAGGACAACATTGTAGGAAGTCGGGGGTAGGCTTCCTTCCATGAATACTCCCTCTGGTCAATATCCAAAGCTAATATGAATCCATCCTATTACCATTCAAAAAAATGTTTCTGATATAAAGAGCCTCTACATATATAGAATCTACCTTAATAGTGAATGTGAGGCCAACTTTTATCTCCCCATAGTAGTTCTGGTCTGGAAGGACAACATTGTAGGAAGTCGGGGGTAGGCTTCCTTCCATGAATACTCCCTCCAGGGGAATGCTGTGCACCACAATCAGAAATATAAAGATATATGATCAGGAAATAGAAATATTGAAAAACGATGAGAGACTGTAGGACCTGAAAAAATGACTAAGATCATAATGTTGGAGAGTCAAGCCAAAGTCAGAACCAAAGCCAAAGTCAAAACCGTCAATAGCCAGTGCATTGAAAAAGGAATCAGATCATTAAAAGATAAGTGAAGATCATTAAAATATATTTACAAACCATTCAAAAGAGGTTAAAAACAGAAAGTCTAAATAATGTCATGGTCTTGTAATACATGCCATTATTTAACCTACTTTTCATTGGCAGTCAAGATATCATGATAAAGATCATCCATATCTACTTGATTATTTGTCATATGACCAAGTCAGCGTGAGTACCCAAACCCTTTGTCATCCTCGAGGTCATAAAGAGCCTTTTTGTTATGGTCTTGTAATACATGACATTATTTCACCTACTTTTCGTTGGCAATCAAGATACCATGATAAAGATCATCCATCTCTACTAGATTATTTGTCATATGAATAAGTCCCCATGAGTACCTAAACCCTTTTTCATCCTCAGGGTCATAAAGAGCCCCTCCCCCCTTGGGTTTCTTTTGGATGCCCCATCAAAATAGAGAATCCATCCTTGTCTACTATTCTTCTAAGTTTTGAAATCCACATCTATCATTCTAAGCTTCCAACATCTCTCATATTTTGTTGATAACAACTAGTAATTTATGGGTAGTTGATCCAACTCTTTCATTGGGCAGTGATAATTCTACTTTGGGACTTCAAATTCGGCACACAATGATAATGAATTCTAGTGCTTTGAGGAGTAAGCTTGTTATTAAAGATTGCAATATTTCTAGCAAGCTAAGCTTTCTAGCATATAAATTTAGGGAGCACTTCTAATATTTATCCATAATTATTATTAAAAACATTTCATAGATATTCAGTAGGGGTTAAATCCTCAGCATCTACTTATTAATTATTGATAATTAAATTAAATTCTAGAAACTTTATTCCAAAATAGACACATTTATTTATGTAATTATAAGGAGTATTTGTTTTTAATATACACTTTATTTTTATACATGCCCCAAGCATGGTATTACACATTTGGTTGTGTGTTTGAATGCGCATTAATTTGTCTTTATCTATAGTTTAACATTGAAATTCAATTTTTGTTTTTTAATTATTATTTAAAATTATTTATTTGTAAGGTGATTAGTTGGCTTCAGGTTGTACCTTCCATTTTTCTATTAATTACTAATTGTTTTGGTTTTAGTTTTATTTCCTTTTTATTTAACTTTTTTTGTCTTTTTTTATTATTTCCATTTTCATGAATTATTTTTTCTCTAATAAAACTTCTATTTCCATGAATATAAATAAATTAATAGAAAATTAATTTTTAAAATCTTGTGAGCGTTTCTTTCCTAATTTTATGAAAAAAACTTTATTGATATATGGTTATTAATATTTAGGATCTCATGAGCATTTTTTTAGTATATCAAGAATTCAATAAATTAGTCTTATTACAAGAAATTGAATTCAAGAAGTTTCTTTTTCTTCCTCATTAATGTCTGTAGAATCTGATGTAGATTTGAAGCTCTAGCCAAGGTGAACACTAGGAGCAAATCCAATGCAATGCACTGAAGCTCTTCATTTAATTTTAGGGGATTCAAATTCCAGGGTGCAGAGGTTGGGGTATGGGTCCAAACTAATTCTACCATTGTGCAGGGACGAGATACAATGCCCATGCCCATGAATTTTGTAGGAGACAAATGGTTATGCAAACAAGTTTCAAGTTTCTTGGAATTAACATCCCGTTCACTTGAAACAAAGTTTCTCCATATCAACTCGAACGAAACATTGTACATTTTCACTTTCGTTTCTATTTTTGTATGAAGACTTTAATTGATCAACTCACTATTTTAAATATAGTTAAGACTCTAATTAACTATATTTAAACCAAGAAGCATACTCCAATCAACTATATTTAAACAAAGAGATAGGTACTCCTAACACTTGTTTTTATTATAATATAGTTTCTATAATATTTTTTATAAACTTCACTTAAAATTTAATAAAATATTATTCAAATTATATAAATGGTTTAATTTATATAATTTAAATATCCTAAAAAAAATTAATATACTAAATTCATTTATATATTTTAAAATATAATTTCAATAACCAAAAAAATTGCAATTTTAATATATATTCCATAATTGTCCATTGAACTTAATTAAGGTTGTGTTATGCTCTTAAATAAGTTTATAATGAAGGCAAGCCTAGTACCAGCCTCTGCCTGCCTTGAAACAGGCAAGTTGACTTTTTTAAGCAAATGAACCAAATACCCAGAAAAGAAAATATGTCAACACAAAATATATATCTCATAACTGATAATTTCGAAATTAAGTCCTTCTGTACTCATTATTGACTTCTGCTAATTAATCTAGGAAACTCTCTCCTTTAAAACTAATTTAAACAACTATTAAAACTGACAGTTGTGGAAGTCAAAAAAATATTATTTTAACGTCTAAAAGCTAAAATTAACCTAATGACGCAAGTATCAAAAATAACTATACTTATTATTTATGAAAATCCCTGAAAAAATCAGTGGGAAAACGAGACTTTTTTAAGCAAATGAACCAAATACCGAGAAAAGAAAATATGTCAACACAAAATATATATTTCATAACTGATAATTTCGAAATTAAGTCCTTCTGTACTCATTAATGACTTCTGCTAATTAATCTAGGAAACTCCCTCCTTTAAAACTAATTTAAACAACTATTAAAACTGGACAGTTGTGGAAGTCAAAAAAAATATTATTTTAACCTCTAAAAGCTAAAATTAACCTAATGACGTAAGTATCAAAAATAACTATACTTATTATTTATGAAAATCCCTGAAAAAATCAGTGGGAAAACGAGACTTTTTTAAGCAAATGAACCAAATACCCAGAAAAGAAAATATGTCAACACAAAATATATATTTCATAACTGATAATTTCGAAATTAAGTCCTTCTGTACTCATTAATGACTTCTACTAATTAATCTAGGAAACTCCCTCCTTTAAAACTAATTTAAACAACTATTAAAACTGGACAGTTGGAAGTCAAAAAAATATTATTTTAACGTCTAAAAGCTAAAATTAACCTAATGAAGTAAGTATCAAAAATAACTATACTTATTATTTATGAAAATCCCTGAAAAAATCAGTGGGAAAACGAGGCGATATGATGCCCCAGTTACCAGTATCGCACACCGGTTTGCCGGTCCCTGCGGCTCAATATGCACGCGTGAACCTTTAACAAGTGAGGTGACAACTACTGCAATCGACTCCAGCTTTTACGTTATAGCCACTTTGAAGGTGCAATTATACGAAGATATTTGGAAATCAAAGCCAGCTCGGTGTCCCAACGACAAGATGGGAAAGAAAACGCTTTCTGCGTTTAAACAGTGGATTAGGGGGCCTGTCCTTCCAGTTGTTGCTGCTTCATTACCGCAAATCGGTTTTTTCAATTTTGAAAATAGTACATCTACTCAATTATATTTAGTATTAAGTATTAGATTAAGAAATATCCTAGAATTTGATGGTCAAAAATTGCAGATTAAGAAATATCTTAAAATCTGATGGTCAAGAAAGTGTCAAAAGAAATCTCAAATCAAATTCCTAAATATTCTACAATCTACATAAAAATACACCCTTAAATCAGATTAAACTGAGAAAATTAACGTACCTTGGCCGTATTGATAGAATTACCACGTTCTTGAATGTTGAAGAAGGGACTTTGACCAGTCTGCGGCCACGAAAGGCTGTTATTGTTGCCTCTCCCGTTTTCTTCGCGGAAATATCGATTCCATTTTTACAACAAATGTATTTCCAACAAAGCCGATTGTTATCTCCCGCTGCAGATAATTCAACCAATTCCTGTACACATCTCTCACTGGCATGCAGCACGTATCTCCTCAACGACGCCTCGCTCACAGATCTGTTCAAAAATTAAAATTAATATCCATATATCTTCACCTCCCCTGCAGAATATTTCAACGCAAAAAACCCTAATTCATTAATCACCATACTGTAAATTTACAAGGAATGGAAATTTTCTTCTGAGCTGTTAAGTACAGCCGAGATTCGAAAGCAGCTACCCCCCATTTGGCATGTTGCGATTAGTAATTTAAAATTCACATGTATATGGTAAGAATGAAAGTCTACCCACATACAGGGCATTAGTGGGTAAGAATGAAAGTCTACCCACATACAGAACAAAGTATTAGTATGAGTAGACTTTCATTCTATAACACATTATTTTAATACAAATACTTTCAA
>APFE030487784.1:0-14972 GCA_000404065.3 Pinus taeda
TGAAAGAAAGACCCCAAAGTGGACTAGGAGAAAAGGATGACCACCAAGGTGAAATGAGGAAGTAAGTACAACTTCCAACCCTCATGATCCATAATCAAATTTCAACCCATGATCCTTAATTAGATACCTAAAACATTGAATGTGATCACTTTGTATGAAATAATGGCTAATGTACCGTGAAAATTTCTAACACGAAATTCTACTGCAATAACTTATTTATTTCTCCTGCTTATCTTCCACAATAAGTTATTTACAAAACCCTTAAGTAAACATTAAAATAAATTCTACTGCAGTTATCACATAATAACATAGAGAAAATAACAGTAATATACAAGCACAAGAATCAATCACATCAACACAGTTATTTTTGGACAATTGTCCCCAGAAAAACCCAATGCGGGAAAACCGACGCAATAGATGAGGGTTTATTTATTAATCTTCAGCAACAATCTCTTTACAAAGAAGGATTCTACAGAATATTGAGACACTTCTAACAGAAACACTTGAGACAATTTTCCTCCTCTACCCGAAGAAGTTCTGACTCCCCGGAGACCCTATGTCCATCCCTTTGTGTCACTTTTGTGTCACTTCTACGTGAGGCTTGCGTGAGGACTGTGTCTCCAGCTGCATTGTCTCTCTAATCTTCCCTTTGAGTTATCTCTAGGATGGTTTGTATCACCTCCTCCTCAGTCTCTAATTGATGTTGATGCCCTCTTCCTTCACCTTAACATTCTCCCTCTAAAATCAAACTCCTTCTCCTTGAGAATCGATTTCCCTTGGGATACTGAGTATTTGCCCGGTGTATCTCCAAATGACTCTCAAGTCTTCTCTTATACTTTTCCTATTGATGAATCAATGACTAATATTAAAATAGACTTGATCCTCCTCTCTTAGAAGCTTCTCACCCATATCTTTATTAATACCCATTAATATTTTTATTTTCCTAAGTTTAGACTTAGGAACCCCATTAAAAATATTAGTGTTTTTAATAACTCATCAGCCAGGTGGAATTTTTCCAAACGATTTTTAGGTCTTGGAGATATCATGTATTCTAGCCCCTCCACAAAATTTCGTAGCTAGATCACATCCGATGCTACCCAAAGTCAACATGTGCCTCATGGTCACTAACCTCCCCTCTATTGATTTGATAGCTTAGGGACAAATTCTCTCCTTTGGACAACCTTCCTCATCCATAGAAGACCCTCTTTCCCTTTAAAGAATTTAATTTGGTCATGTGAAAACCCACATGTGCATAAAAGTACAAATCAATTTAAAGGACAAATTGGGTCTCCAAAATCACATATAAATACAAGTCAAGTCAACACAAATCACATGCATCTTCTTCTTCTCTTGGAGGTTCATACAAGTCTGAAATTGTAGGTTTTCTTTCACATGTGTGAATAGGATAAAGAAAATTTGAGAGGGGGCCAAAATTTGTCTTTGACCAACGTTGACTTTTTGGTGTTTGGGAGCATCTTGACTTGGTTTGAATTCAGAATTTGGATCTGTTTTGGAGGTAAAATTATTTGGCAAGGAGGACGAACTAGACACTTTAACCTTGGTTGACTGCAATTTTACAACTAGGGTTTTTGCAGATTTTGACTTTGACTTTGATCAATTTTGGAGGGCTATTTTGGGGCTTTTTTATTGCATTTTGAATAGCATTCAAGGGAAATTTTTTGGATAGTTGATCGAGCTCCTTTGAAGGCAAGTTGATTGTTGACCATTGAGGTTTTGGGAATAATTCTATTGCCATTGACTTTGACTAGAATTGTAGAAATGTACTTGTTGACTAGATTTGACTTTGAGGCTCATCTATTGGATATTGGGTTGTAGATCTCTTGGATAGTAAAATAATTGAATTTGACTCTTTTGTTGATGAATTGGATTATTGTAATCTCTCTTCTAAATTTTTTATGACAATCTAATAAGAAGAAGAATTTGAAAGGGTTTTCCCCCTTGTGGGTTTTTCCCCGGTCTTTAACCAAACTCTGTGTCACTTATTGCTCTTAATTATCTTCTATTGTTAAGTGCATTTACTGTTCTATCTACATTTGTTATTTGATAATAGAAGATTAAATTGAATTGAAAGTGATTATTAACTGAAGAAAAGAATTGGGCTAAAGTGATTGTAACAACATAGAACAATGGAAAATTAACATGATATTAGAGCTAAGTTGAAGACAAGCCCAAAGAGACAAGAGACTAAAGCAATCATCTTTAGAAGAAGCTGAAGGAACCTATTTGTCTTGACCAAGATGTCTACCTCTTACTTCAAGGATTCTAAGAAGGTGGGTGACTCATCAAATTTTGCTTGGAAGATCAAGTTGGAAGTGATATTGGATGAAAATGATGTCTTAGAATATATGGAAGGAAAAGTTCCTAAGCCTCCAAAGAATGCCCCTGTTGCTACCAAGTCGAAGTATAAGAAAGGGGAGATCATTTGATTCCTCGTAAGATCATTTGCTTGTTTATGTTCGAAAATTGAAGAAGTCTAAGGACATTTATGATAACCTGGTTGAGATGTATGAGGTCAACAACTTGAATCATATCCCATGCTTGAAGAATAAACTCCAGGAATTGAAGATGAACAAGGGGGAATATGTGCAGTCCTATGTCATGAGGGTATCCCAAGTAAGAGATCAATTGCAAACTGTTGGTTAGCTCATCTCTGACAAAGAGCTAGTGTTGGTCACTCTTCAAGTTCTTCCCCTTATTTGGGAAACCTTCATCACTACTATAAGAAACAATGACAAGTTCCCAACTTTTGATGAGCTCATTCGTAAATGCACTCAAGAAGAAACTAGGATGATTTCCAGGGGGAGGATTCAAAAGAACGAAGAAGGAGAGCCCTTTGCATTTGTTTCTCAAGCCAAGAAGAGGAAATATAGAGGGAGACCATCTAATCCAAGACATTCTTCTCCTGAATTCAAGGACTCCAAGAGAAGGTATAGAAAAAACATGCCTAAAGTTGAGTGCTTCAAATGCCATACGCATGGTCACTATGACCAAGAGATAAGGTCAAGGTCGATAAGTGATTATGATTTAACCAAAAGCTTTCTGTTGCTCTATATATTTTTGGAAATCTTGTGACTGTGTCCCAAGGAACTCGTTGTTCCACACAAAATGCTATATTAGAATCTTTGAGTCTCTCATAACTGTTAGCATGAGACTTTATGAGATAGTTATAGGTTAGCTTCACACTTTCCATGAACTCTTTGACTTCATCAAGAGCACCAATTGTGTAAAAAAAGTTGTCCCCTCTCATTGAACTTATTTGGGATATATGTTGATGAGTTAGAGGCATGCCTCATAGAATATTCTATTTACATGGATGTGACCCTTTTAGCTTCTTTCTCCAAAAATTTTGAAAATCAACTTGTTTAACTTGTAATTTTTTGTATTCATATATCATTTGTAATAAACTATAATTATAATATTTAATATATGCTAGAACACCTTATCAAACTTCTACTTTTTCGCTAATATATCCAAAAACACCTTATCAAACTTCTACTTTTCCCAACAACAAAAAAGGAGAAAGAAAGGAAAAAAAAAAAAATTAGAAATTTCCATTAATAATACCTATTTAGAGGCCGATTCATAAGTTTATGTTCGTGTTAAGATCCACTTTTCAACCTAGTTCTCTCCATGCTAAGACTCACTTTTCAATCTAAACTCAAGAAGGGGAGCGGTCCCCTCCCTACTTGAGCTAGAGAGCTTCCACATGCATTTTCATTTTTAGAATATCCTTTAAAATGCATCTCTTTGATACAAAATATTTCACCTATCATCCTACTTTTTAAGCACGTGATTGGGCCCGTGTTGAGAGATTCCAAACCCTATAGTCCATTATGCAAGTATTACTATTATGCAAGTATAAGTCAAGGTTCATCCCTTTCGCTTTGAAAACATTTTCATATTTGTCTTTCAGTTTTCCTAGGATTTGTTCTTTGGGTGATTTAGGTTAGGAAAACTTCATTTATATTTATTTTCGTGTTTTAATTAAATTATATTTAATTAAGTTAAATAGTAAATTATTTTTATATTATTAATGGATATGATAAATTTATTTTTTTTATTTATCAATGTAAAATTCTGTGATGTAATGTGTGTTTCAGTAAGTTATAACATTTAAGAATGATATCATAATCTGACAAAATTTCTATGTTTAAATTTAAAAGTAGAATAGATGCACTTTCTAAATATATATATTTTATTTTTATTTTTATCTTTTAATTATTATTGTGAATATGTAATTTGTTGAAGTAATTTGGGTGAGGCCTAAAATTAAACTTAGTGATTGTCACTATAACACCAAGAGTATATCCAACAGTCAGTAAGCCAAATATACCAAGAATTTATGACTCAGCGAGAGCCAAAACTCCACTAGGGTGGCGAGCCTACTCCTTAAGCCTTATCACAACACTACTCCTTAAGCCTTATCACAACATAGCCAAAATTAAACATCTCCATAGACTTTGGCAATCAAATCTTTACACAAAAAGAGATATTTATCCCAACTCATTAAATTTTGCCCAAAATTTAACACCTCCATAGACTTTGTCAAACAAATCTTTGCACAAAAAGAGATATTTATCCCAATGCATTAAATTTGGCAATCAAATCTTTACACAAAAAGAGATATTTATCCCAACTCATTAAATTTTGCCCAAAATTTAACACCTCCATAGACTTTGGCAAACAAATCTTTGCACAAAAAGAGATATTTATCCAACGCATTAAATTTTGCCTTTGACTACCTATTAGTTTGTCTTTAACCAATTTTTTTTGTCATTTATCTATAGTATAACACCAGGAAATCAATTTTTATTATTTTTTATTATTATTTAAAATTTATTTATCTGTCAATTGATTCGTTGAGGTCTTATTATGAGCTTTTTAGTAATTTCTTAATTTATTAGCTACTATTTTTTTTTAGATTTATTTCCCTTTTATTTAATTTTATGATTTTTTTATTTAACTTTTTTAGTTTTTAGAAGTAAAAGGAAATAAGAAAGACTATGTTTTTTTATGATTTTTATTTTTTTAACTTTTTGTGAAAAAAACCTATAAAAAATCAATATTAATCCTGATTTTATAAACGATTTGTGATCTAATAAATTTTATTAGAAAAATCTTAATTTTTAATTTTCTATTAAAACATAATATATAAAATACATATCAATATAAAGAAATTATCCATTCAAAGGTGGATGTGAAATTTTAATATTATTTTCATATAAATGAGATTAAATATAATTTTTTTGTAATTATCACTGTTTCTTTTCTTTTTGGGTTAGTGTTGCTTTCTTTTTTTTTAGTTTTATAATAGAAATATCAAGTTAAGTGGAAGTGGAAGAGAACTCCAATTGGTCTGAGATTATGGATTTAGCTCCCTTGGATAAGATCATTACCAACATTTGGATAGGTTAGTATATTTTTAATGAATTACCTAAAAACATATGTAACCTCCAAATCGCCATTCTTATTCACACCCTAGTATTTTATCTCTAAATCTAATATAAATGGCCCAAGTTGTTAAGAGATTGGATTTGTGGTTGTATCAAAGTTGAATTCAGATTCACTTATATTTTATGAGTGATATGAGGGCTAGGTGTCCAAAAGAACTGGCTTCAAATTCTCAGTTGGGTTTCCTCATCATTAATTTGCACATATATCTGGAGTCAAGTATTACAACATTTGTTATTCTTAGAATTTAATTATTTTCAACTGGTATCTATAGGGCTATACTTTGACTAGGAACTGCAAAGATGAATATGAGATATATAAAATGTGCAATTATTCTTGTATTAATTGTTGCACCACAAATAGAAGAAAATACTCTCTTTTCTGTAGGGGAAAGAAGAGTTGTCACTTATTGATTCGTCCATTCCCATTAAAGCCCTTTAGTTTCACTGGGCACTTTTAACACGGCCAAAAATGCCTTTCTCTGACATGTCACTACCGTGCGTTCAAAGATCGGCTTGATTCCCCTTCTAACCTCTAATTCGAAGATAACTTTTTTAACCTCTAATCCATAAATAAAATTATATAATTTCATAGTAATTTCACCTTTCAACGATCTAAATTTCAATTTCCCTATCTAAATTTCAATTTCCCTTAAACTTAACCACAAGTATTAACTACTAACTAACACTTGTTTTAAATTAATATTTATATTTATATGTGTAAGTTTAAAGTAGTTATATGTAAGCAATGTTTGTAACCGGATAATAACGGCAACCATGCTTTCTTTACAAGACATTTTATACGTTATGACGGAATTCTATTTTTCATCAATTTCTCGAAAAACCTTCCTTTGTATTGCTGATACGACATCCAATATCAGCGAGAAGTGCCGATACGACATCCAATATTCGATTTTTCATCTGCTTCTCGAAATGATATTTATTTCATCGACTGCAGCGCAGAGGACCTATGAGCTACGCTCTGAGTTTGGGGCTACATAACAATCCCTCGCTGGGAAATATCTGATTACGACTGCTGTATACTACTGCTGATTTGTCTCGGGACCTCGTCTTTACTGATCCTCCTGACTGGATCCTTCCTGAGACTGATTTGAGGGCGTCTTCATAGGTCTGCTAACGTGCAATCTCCTGTGCCATTGAATCTGCTAATGTGCATTCTCCACTTCAAGTCCTTTACCATTCGCCATTGAATCACACAAGATTTCAACAAGATTAGCCATTCAACCTAACAACTGATTGTTCTTCCTTTTCAATTGCTGAAATCTGACTTCGTTGAATTACTGCTTCATTGGTTTCCATAATTGTTAACAGCCTTCTTATTGAGAAAATCTATAAAGAGTTTGGAATCTCCTTCAATATTGATTTTACTGGACCCAATTCTCTCTTCATATGTCAATCCTGAAATAACCTCTTTCTAGACTGCCATATTGTTTGTTCATTCCCCTAAGTATTTGCAGAAGAGCAGCTTGATTTTACCTTGGTAGTCTCTGATTATGCCACCTGCCCCTGCTATATCTAGGCTTCCTTTCTAAGCCTCATCGAAGTTGACCTTGCACTACCCAGGCTCAACAGGAAATTTGGGGTTTCCATCTGCGCCTTTAGCTCTTCGATCAAGTTTATTTCTTCTGATTGGGATGAGATTATTTGCTATTCATTTGTTACCTTCGCTGACACTAATGTGCTTTTTTTATTTGAAACCACACTTATGCAGGGGATAATCTTTTGCTCATAAAAATTATAAGATTCATGGCTTTCTATGGATTCCACCCCAACAATTCCTGCATTGTAATCACCATTAGAATGGGCTGCTTTGTCGAAGTTCTACATAAATGCAAAGGCACTCTTGTGTAGGGGACTGCTACTTTCTTCTGCCTCCAATCATACATTACACCTCGCAGGACCAATACTGCCACTGAATTTCAAGGCTTCTTCTGTCAGGATTTTTCAGAAAAATTCTGAGGAAAAGTGTCATTGGATTCCATACCTTTCTCCAGACTAAATCTTTTTTCTGTACAAAGCACACCATGTCGCCTTCTTTGACACCGTGACTGCCATTTGCATCTTTGTTCCAGCCAAGACTGTCCTCCCTTTTCCTCTTGAGAAATCTTCTTAGGGACAGAATTGCTTCTATTGTAGAGTTTCTTTGCTATATTAGAGATCATTTTCCAGGTTTGCAATGACTTGGATGGGTCTTGATTTTCTTCCTGGTAGTCACTGTTTTTTCCCATCCTGTCTCCTTTATCTTATTCCTGACTTCCTTTCATTCTCCTCTTCTTTGAATAGTTTGTGGCCATTCCATGGATCATCCCAGAATAATATATTGGTTCCTGATTTAGCCTCCCTGAAAACAAGGTCAGATATGGTTTTACATTTTTGGATATGCTATTCCAGATTGGTAACCTTTTCGGTATATCTCTCAGCTTGAGCATTTCTGTCGGGTTCTTCCTTTTTAAATATTTTAATCTTACTATTCCTGAAGTAATCTACAAAACGACTTGGTTATAAAATTGACTAGCTTTAGCCTTTTATTCAATTAAATAACATACACTTCTAAAAAATGTATTACTTCAAACTATCAAATGCAATGAGGAAGTAGTTTGTACCAAATGAATCATTAAAACATTATAATGTGTCAAATAGCCTTACAGTCCATAAGAAGGATTAGATGTTAGTTTATGGTAATGATTCTAATTTGCTTTGTATTGCTAGATATAAGTATAACTACATATGTACTTTAGTTTCTGCTTGAATAGGTAAAGGGTTGTATTGTAAAATAAGTTAGTGATTATTGTTTCTGCATTGTTATATGGTAAACCAATCTTTGTTTCCTGTGCAGTACTACAGGAGTACAATGAAGAAGAAACTGTTTGAAAAGAAAAGGTGGCAGAAGGTTATCGTCTCAGTTTGATGAAAAAGTTGATTCTTCAATAGAGAATCTTGATCTCGTTTATGCTCTCTAGTTTTAGTTTGAAAATCTAGACCTTTGATCATAAGTACATGCACTTTTAAAACAGTGGGAGGTGAAATGAAACCATTTAGCTTTAGGTGAACTGAAGCCATCTTGTGATGTTAATTGAAACCTTTCAAAAATGTATGCACTACACTAATAACATATGATTTTGGAGATTGAAATATTGCTCATCTTGGCTGGCAATATAAGCTGTTTTTTCCCTTTCAATAACTGCAAGTGAGAACATTATCTCATTCTCGTACATTATTTTCTTAAAAAAAGCTTCACGCCTTTCAATCTTCAGCTTATTTATCAGATGAACAGATGTATTGCAGGAAATGCATGGGTAGAATTTAAATGTCAAAAAGGATCTCTATTTTGTTATAAGGGAAATATTATGGACTAAGGCTGCTGCTTTTAATTTTTGCATTTTTTCATCTTTGTTTGTCACACATATATGTGGGTAAAATTCCGCTCTAGCAATGGAATCTGATGAACATTAAAAATCTTCTTTTTATATGCAATCTGTAATTTATAACTGAGCATTTATTTATATTTAATCTTAGAACTGAGAATTGAATTCCGGTAAGAATTCTTTAAAACAAATTTAATTATGATGCCAATGTATGACATCGGTTTCCCCAAACCCTTGAGAGCTATATGATCCACATCTAGCCTTAAGTAACCCATTTGTAGTGATATGTGTGTCTTACAGTTTCAACCATTATTTTAAATGTGTCTGGGTGTGTGAGTTCACTTTGTTGATTACCCAAGAGATATCAATGGAAGGATATTGTAGATTAAGAAAGTCTGAACAAAGTAGCAGGTTACAACTATTGATAATTTTGTCATCATTCATAAAACTTGGGCACTGTTTTCAGAGAATTGTTAATTCAATTTGAAAAGAAATAATTTCTCTTTTTTTGGTACATTGAGAATCTAAATTTAGCTAAGCGTGATTTCATAAGTATCTTTAAAGGAAGCTTTTCTAAGTCCACGAGTTTTGCAAGCATATTTGTTGTTCCTTTTTGTTTGTTATGTAATGTGAGTCCTGAGGTGATTTCATAGGTATATTTAAAGAAAGCTTTGCTAAGTCCACGAGTTTTGCTAGCATATTTGTTGTTCCTTTTTGTTTGTTATGTAATGTGAGTCCTGAGGTGTGGCTTGATTAGCTGCAACCCAAGGGCATCTAAATTGTCAAAATCACCAGGGATCGCACCCAACCTCCACGACACCTGCTCTTAACATCAATTGGCTTGATTAGCTGCAACCCAAGGGCATCTAAATTGTCAAAATCACCATCGCACCCAACCACACCTGCTCTTAACATCAATTGGCTTGATTGGCTTGATTAGCTGCAACCCAAGGGCATCTAAATTGTCAAAATCACCATCGCACCCAACCTCCACGACACCTGCTCTTAACATCAATTTTTTCCCACGGGATTTCGAATTAGTCATTTTTTCACCACAAAGTGTTTTAACAAAGCACCCTCTTACTGTCTATTCTATGCATAGTGGGCTTGCAAGCATTGTTGTTTTACAAACTTTGTTTCAGGAAATAATTAGTACTTTGAATGCAATTTCAGTAACAATTAACAAATTATTAGTTTTGATTCATGTTTTGTTGTATAATGTTAGATTGCAACCCAAGTGCTTCAAATATAAAAGATTTAATTTTATGGCTAATCAATGCCGATTTTGTGTTTGTGAACTATGTTATCGAAATAGAATCCATGTTCCAATTATTAGTTTTGATTCATGTTTTGTTGTATAATGTTAGATTGCAACCAAAGTGCTTCAAATATAAAAGATTTAATTTTATGGCTAATCAATGCCGATTTTGTGTTTGTGAACTATGTGTGCTGAGTTATCGAAATAGAATCCATGTTCCAATGGTGTTGTCTACATCAATAGATTTTTTCTCAATTTTACATCAATAGATTTTTTCTCAGTTTTGATGGTTGTTGGGCAGCAGATCCCCCGCGTAATGGTTGTGGGGCCTAAAGCCCACAATTTTGGGTATTGGTATTGTAGAGGCTCGGTGAAGTGCACAGAGCGTGAGTTTTAATGGGTCAAGTCAAAGGGTAGGCTGCCCTAAAATATTGTAATCTAATCTAGAATGTGTTCGCCTACCCCAAGTCAAAGGGTAGTCCGCCCTAAAATATTGTAATCTAATCTAGAATGTGTTCCCCTACCCATGGTCCGTGGACCATGGGAATGTATAAATAGAGCGAGGCTCTTAGAAAGAAGCTTTTGATGTAGAGATCAGCTAGGTATGGGTTTCTGAAAGTAATAGTCGATCTAAGTCGGTGAGTCAGAAGTCGTGGGTCATAGTAGTAGAAGAGGCTTTACAGCTATGTGCGCAGAGGCC
The DNA here is from genome assembly GCA_000404065.3 of Pinus taeda. Taxonomy (NCBI): domain Eukaryota; kingdom Viridiplantae; phylum Streptophyta; class Pinopsida; order Pinales; family Pinaceae; genus Pinus; species Pinus taeda. Next base: position 10,816 of record APFE030487784.1, read on the forward strand.
TAGTAGAATCCACAACTGTGTGCGTAGACCACTGCAGCTGAGTGCGCAGGGTAGGAATTAAATTGTAACCAAAAAAGGTATTAATAAAGTTAAGTTGGTTTTGGAATATTGTGTATTTGTTCCTATATTCTCGTTTATGCATCTGTTATGGTTTATGATTGCGTGCGTATCAGTTTATGTTAATGTTAATTGATAACTGAAAGTATTGGGCCTACTTAATTTAATTCAAGATCTATAATAATACTAAGCATAGAAAGGGGTAAAGAACATTTGCTCTCGTTATCTTGGCCGCGCAAAGGTAGCTGCACTGAACAGACGGCTACGCGGAAGAAGCACAGCGCGTAGGATCGGTTCATGAGCTTTCCAAACCTCATCTAGACATCCCTAGGGTGTGGAAACCTAGTTCCAGCACCCTCTCATACTACCTCGGGTGAGACCTTAGTCCGCGCTTCGCAGACTGTTGCCGAAAGGGCCGATAGTTCGGGATTTGTTTGGCTAAAACACCTTTTAACCTGGGTCATGCCCCATCAAGCCAACAAATGGTTCTGTTGCCGGGATCGGGATCTGCCTAAGGGATGTCTAATGTCGGAATGCTAGAACCCTACGAAGAAGGAAATTGAAGATTGGTTGGATCAAAAGCTTCACAAGTTCCTGGTATAGGAAAACAAAACCCCGTAGATATCTGAGAAGAGGTGGCTAGATCGCTATGTATATACGGAAATCCACGAGACCTTCTTTGTGTCTTTCTCTTCAGAGCTGTATGATTGGATCGCAAGGCTAGCAGATAACCAGGGAAGGTGCAAGCTTGATCAACCCATAGTGTGGACTCCAAAGTTGGTGCGCAGGCTAGAGGCATTTGAAGATAAGATCATGTAGGCTGTAGACCATTGGCTGGATCGAATAATAGGAGGGTTTATCACTGAATTTGCAATAGACATGACTGTCAACTACAGCGAAGCAGAAAGGCGTTTTCTTAAGGGACCACGAGGTAAGTACATCAAATCTTTGAATACCTGGATTAAGATGTTGTTATGTGAAAAATGGGTGACGCGAATCCATTAATGAGTGGAACAACATGGAGCGGGAAGGTCTACATAGGTATTTAAGGGTTAGGAAATAGTCCTTTAATTTCACCTTCGCGAGTGAGCGAGGAAGAGCGTACATGGGTTTCTTCGAGGAGTGTGGTCAGTTTGATAAAACAAAGCATTCCACAGTTACCATCCCCACATACTCCGCCACCCACGTCACCACATTCGCCCACGCCACCTCCACCAAACCAGCGATTTAGCATGGCGAGCGCGATCAAGCTGCCAGTATCCAGAGTAGGGAATGAAGATCTAGATCAGTTTTGGTTTGTAGTAAGAGTTGTATGGGAAGCACACAGGGTTACAGATGATAACATTAAGAAGGCCACATTGGTAATCGCGTTGCAAGACCGCGTGCTGACTTGGTATATCAAGCACTCGAATGATCACCCAAATGCAGGAATAGTGGAGATCAAGATTGTGTTGAATAGAGAGTTTAGCCGGCCGAAATTCGAAACGCAATCGATCATTGGATTTAAGGAGATTGCGATGCTTCTAAGCGAAACACCCTAGGATCTGGATCAGAGGCTAAAGAGTACGATCTGTGAGGCTAATATGACACTGACAGATGCGCAGCACCGTGCGTGGTTTGTGGCATCTTTGACACCACACTTGAGGACGACACTATCACAACAGAAGCTCTCAACCCAAGCAAAAGCATTGGAGATGGCGATGAGGTTGCATGAGACACCGATACAGGATCCAGGGTTGGGATTCTATCAAATCCACGCGCAACTACAAAACCTATGCTTGGAGATGCAGAGTTTGAAGCAGGATAGGGCACCCCTGCTGGAATTGCGCAAAGAAGTGTGGTCCATAAAATGTAAAGGCCAGGGTCACGATAAGGATCACTGCCCCATATTGCAAACTATTTGACGTGAGGGGGACCGATGATGTTGAGGCCAGAGGCATAGGTGGGCCCAAGCGCAGCACCCGCGTTGTGGTGTGCGATCTGTCAAGTGGGAGGAAAACACACGACAAACAACTGTCACCTGTTGCAGAAGTATACTCAGACTTCGCAGCAGCTATTCTGTAATTTCTGTAGATCAATAGGCCACGACGAGAGAAACTGTCGGAGCTATGAATTATTGATGGATCGAACACCTGCCTACAGGATGCAGATCAAGGCATGAGGTCAGGATCCAGCGGCAATCGTAGCACGCAGTGGATTCCAAGCGCGTGGACCATTACGAGGAATGGGACCCAGACAAGGGCACGGACAGTTAATATGCTACAATTGTGGAGTCCCTGGGCACTATGCACGTGACTGTACAAATCCGACCAGAACATGTTGTCCGTATTGCTATCAGTTTGACCATGAAGCAGTAGATTGCCCAACGTTGATCACACAGATACGCGAGAAAGGGGTACTATAGCCTCCTCTGACACAGAATATCCAAATGATGAGGTCGAAACCGCGCGAAGAAGACCCTAATGTGAACATGGTACTCAAAACCGGCACGATTACAGGGGATGATAAGGGAAAGAAACCCGAGGGCGATACATGGGTTGGCAAGGCTCCTACGAAATAACCTGAGTTTAACGTGGAGCGCGCAAAGGACACATTTATGGAAGCTAAGAAGAGCTTCACGGAGGCTGTTAGGCCCCTATACTACTAGTGTAACCCCTTATTGTTATTAGTACAAACCACTTATTATATTGATGTACCCATGTAGTGCCCATATTGTTACTATTTTGCCCCATAGAAGCCCACTATTGTTATTATCGTGGCCTTACATTATTATTGTTGTGTTGGCTCTGATTATGTTATGAGCCCTTAGACTCCTATATATAGAAAGGAGGTCTTTTCATTTGTATCATCCAAGAATTGTTCATTTATGTAATGTAAAGGAGGTTTCCCCCTCAAAGAGGCTGAATTCTAAGGTGTTGATCTATCTTTTCTATCTTTTCTTGCGCTGGTTTCATAACATTTGGTATCAAAGCTTTGGATTCTAGGGTTTCTCCAAACAGGTCATCGTGGCATTTTCGCTATAACTTTTTTTCTGTGACGTTTCAAAAGTCGAAAAAAAAACCCATTTGAGAAGAAATTGCTTTGAATCTTGGGTCTGAATTTTCGAGCTTTTTGTGTTATATTTGCGGAGATATGATCTGAGGAAGTTGGCCTTTTTGCAAACTCCTGAATTACATTCCAAACAGGTGACCTGGGGAAAATCATCATAACTTTCTCTCCGGGGATCGGATTAAAATTTCGTAAGAATTTACAGAAAGAGGATAGACTGTAGTTTCTTTTATGCATTTTTCAGATTCAAAGGTCGAAACAGTGACACGTGGCACATCGTACAAGTTCGCTTTACTGAATTAGTCTATAATCAGGTCACTGTGGGAGAATTGGCATTACTCTTCATTGGAGAATCCAATTGGGGTCAAACTAGTGGCATTGGAAGGACATAGAGGAATACTACAGGTCATAGTTTCAGAACTTAAATATCTGAAAGTACAGAGTTACAGTCATTTCAAGATCGAGCTCCTAAAATCAAGAAAAAGCAAGATGAAGAAGTTTGATGGCAAGGATCCAGTAAATTGGATATGGCAAATGGAGAAATATTTTGATCTACATGGTGTACCACTGTTATAAAAGGTATGTTTTGGATCTTCATATTTAGAACCAGATCAATTTTTATGATATAAAGGGCTTTGTTCTCGTAAAAACCTTGTTACGTGGTCAATTTTCATGGAGGAAATGATAGCACATTATGAGGATACAAAGAACAACACCTTCTTTAGAGCAACACCACAACAATTGGAAAGAGTAAAAGGGCTTTGTGACATACTAGAAATTAAAATTATGGCAACAATGAATTATACCCCTCACAGCTATGAAGATGGAAGTGTTGTTTCTCCTAGCCTTCCATAACCTACAAGGGTTACACCACAACAATTGGAAGAAAAAAGAGAAAAAGGGCTTTGTTACAATTGTGATAGCAAATGCACTAAAGGTCATAAGCGTGTTGAGAAGAAATTATTTTACATAGAGTATGAAGAGGAAGAAGAAAAGGATCAAGAAACATCGAAAGAAGAGGATATATGCCAGGATCCAACCCCAGAGATAGA
>APFE030487786.1:0-32094 GCA_000404065.3 Pinus taeda
AGAAAAGAACAAAGGCTAGGCTGGTGGAGAAGAGGGGTTCTTCTTCACCAACCTTATTGCAGAACTATCTTGAAAGATTTTGACAAATTCCTCTTTTGAGAGTGACTTATGATAGATCTTTAGTCGGTGACCATTCACAATAAGAGGAGTTTGAAATTCATCAATGGTTTTGATTCTTACCGCTCCATTGCTAAAACTTTGTCAATCTCATATGGCCCAAGTCAATGAGTCTGAAATTTCCCTTTGAAGTCTTTAAACTTGGAATCAAATAGAAATGCCCAGTCTCCTTCTTGAAACTTTTTCTCTTTGATGTATTTTTCATGCCACTTAGCTCTTTGATATTGAACTAGATCAGTGCTTAGGATTGCTTCTTGTCTGATCTCATCTAGCTCATTCAACTGCTCCATTCTATGCTTTTGGGTTTCTGATAGATCCATCCCCAACTGAACTGCCATCTTGAAGGTTTTGACTTGGAACTCAATGGGGAGCAGGACTTCTTTCCCATAAACAAGTCCATATGGAGAATTTCCTGTTGTATTTATCCATGTGGTTCTGTAGGCCCACAAGGCTTCAGGAAGCCTTTCTGCCCAATCTCCTTTTTGTATATAAATAGTTTTGGTGATGATACTTTCAAGAAATTTGTTTGTAGACTCCACTTGACCATTTGCTTGCAGATGGTAAGGAGTAGATCTTCTATGCTTGATTTTGTATTCTTCCATCAGCTTTTCAACCAAGTTGGATGTGAATTGACTTCCCTGATTGTCACATTTCTGTTGGAACACCAAAGCGAATAAAAATATCCTCATAAAGAAAATTAACAACTGAATTTTCAGTAGCAGAAACTAACGCTTTGGCTTCTACCCATTTAGTGACATAATCAGTACAAACCAATATATACTTCTTTTGCTTAGATGGTGGATTAATAGGTCCAATGAAATCTAAAGCCCATTTTTCAAAAGGTTCGATGAGTACCTGTGGTTGCAATGGCATTTCATTTGAAAGGGTAGATTTCCCTACTCTTTGGCAGTTGTCACACCTTTTGACATATTGTTTTGCATATTTAAAGAGGGAAGGCCAAAAATATCCCAAAGAAAGGATTTTATAGGTTGTCCTTTTGTCAGCAAAGTATCCACTGCATGGTTCATCATGACATGCCTTGAGGATATCAAGCATTTTATCTTCCCTAACACATCTCCTGATCACAAGATCTGGCCCTGTTCTAAACAAATCATTAGAAATCCGTGAATATTTTGAAATCTCCTGAATAATTTTTCTTCTTTCACTAGGAAATAGATGTGGAGGTAGTTTCCCTGTAACCAAATAGTTAGCAATATTTGCATACCAAGGCGTTTTAGTAGTTACTGCAAATAAATATTCATCAGGAAACTTATCCTCTACAAGAGAATCTTCTTTAGCATTCTGAATCCTAGACAAGAAATCAACTACTGTATTTTGTTTCTCTGGTCTATCCAATACAGTAATATTGAATTCCTGTAAAAGTAAGAGCCATCTTATAACTCTGCCATTATTAACAGGTTTGTTCATTAAATATCTAATCACAGAATGATCAGTATGGATAAAATTTTCATAGCCTGTTATATAATGTCTAAACTTATTAATTGCATGAACAACAGTTAAGAACTCTTTTTCAGTCACATTATAATTCAACTCAGTGGGAGTTAAATTTTTACTGGTATAGTAAATGGCATAAGGAACTAAATCCTTTTGACCCAACACAGCCCCTAGAGCTGTATCTGAAGTCTGTAGAAATATGGAAAGGAAGTTTCCAATTTGGTCCTCTCAAGATGGGTGCTTCAGATATTCTTGTTTTCAAATTTTCAAATGCTGATTGACAATCAGGATCCCATTTTAATTCATAGTCTTTTGTAAGAAATTTCAAGAGTGGAGATGTTATTTTAGTGAAGTTTTCTATAAATCTTCTATAGTATCCAGTAAATCATAGAAAACTTCTAACATCTCTTTGGCAATTTGGAATAGGCAACTTGGAGATGACTTCAACTTTTGATCTATCAACTTTAATCCCATCCCCTAAAATATCATGTCCTAAAATAATACCTTCGGTAAGCATCATAAAGCATTTTTCATGGCTTAATGAAAGTTTCTTTACACTGTACAAGTACTTTTTCCAAATTTCCTAATGCTTCTTTAAATGAGTCACCATAAACTGTAAATTCATCCATATAAACTTCTACACAATCATGAATTAGATCAGAAAAAATTCCTAGTACTGCTCTTTGGAATGTTGCGGGTGCATTACATAACCCAAAAGGAAGCACTCGATAGGCAAAAGTCCCCCATGGACTGGTAAATGTGGTCTTATCTTGATCCTCAGGTGCTACCTGAATTTGGTTATAACCACTAAAACCATCCAGAAATGAAAAGTAATTTTTGCCTGCTAATGTATCTAATACTTGATTGATAAAAGGCAAAGGAAAGTGATCCTTCAAAGTTGCTTTATTCAATTCCCTGTAATCAATGCATACCCTCCATTTACCATTCTTTTTAGGTACTATAACCAAAGGAGAAACCCATCGGTTATCTGAAATTAGATAAATGAAGTTTACATTGAGTAGTTTCTGGAGCTCTTCTTTCACTATCTCCCTAAGATTTGGATTCATTCTTCTTTGAATTTGTCTGATTGGTCTACTATTTTTCTCAATATAGATATGATGGATGCAAGTCTTAGGATCAATACCTTTCATATTTGTATACTCCCATGCAAATGCAGTAGATGTTTTTGCAAGATTTTGGTTAGTTCTTCCTGTTGTGACTTTTTCAAATTTTTGTTGATATTTAATGTTTTACCTGGAAAATTCTCAATGGTGGAACTACCGAACTCTTCTAGAGAGTAAAGAAACATTTGTCTTGATGATAAATATTCAATGTCAGATTCCAACTGAAATTGTGTGGGGTCATATTCTAAAGATGTCTCAAAATTTTCTAATGTGTTCAGAATTTGACTATCCTCACTGATTTCAGAAATGGTAAAGATAGGTTGTATAGTGTCCTCATCATTGACCCATTCATTATCTCCTACTTCTGTGATTGCTTTTGCTGGAGGATACAAATTAAATTTCTTTGTCGAATTACCATTAGAAATGTACATATCCCCATATCTACAACTAATGAAAGCATCAGCTGTGGTTAGTCAAGGTCTTCCTAAAATAAGTGGGTGCCCTCCTAGTTTACTCTTGGGAGTCAAAATCATAAAATCTACTGGATACTCCCAAGAATCTAAGGAGACTGAAATATCTTCTAATACACCATTCGGTTTGATAATTGATCGATCTGCAAGTTGCAGTAAAGTAGGTGTAAAGAGGAGATTAGGAAGTTTAAGTTGTTCCATAGTCTGTCTACTCATAATGTTGATAGCGGCCCCTAAGTCAATCAATGTATTTGGAATTTCTATCCCATTTATAAGTGTCTTGACAACTGGACTACCTAGATCTACATACTTCTGCATGGTAATTTTTCCCATCATGATATCTGCAATTTTTCCTACCAGGTGAATTCTTCTTGTATCTCTTGGTTTCCCTTCCTGGTCTTTTGAGACTCAACTCCTTTATTGTTTTTGCTAGAATAGGAATTTCTCTAATGGCTTGTAGCAAGGGAATCTTGATACAAACATTCTTTAATTCATCTAGAAAATCGTAGTTGTGCAACAAGATTTGTTTTTCCACCCCTTTATCAATTTGTAATCTTTCAGGGAAAGGAGGTGTGGATGAAGATGCAAGTTGCTCAATTATAGGAGTCGTGTGGGTTAACTTTTCTTTCTCTTTTTGAATGTTTGAGTTTTGAAGAGATGTTTCCTCAGAACCTTTATTGACTTTAAGGGATTCCTCCTTGGAGGTATCTTGCTCTTGGACATCTACAGAAGGTTTTTCTAAAACTCTACCAGACCTGAGTTGTACATCATTGAGAGGAACAATCATATACGTAGGAAATTGTTGTCCTTCTATCATGTAAGTAATCTAAGGATTTTTATTGTTAGGATTTGGCAATGGCTGAGAGGGTAGTTGATTTGTCTTATGTTGAAACGGGAGCATGAGTTGAGGATTTGGATTTTTTTGAGGAGGTTGTTGTTGAGGAAATGGCAATGAAAGTTGTGGACTTTGATTTGGAAGTTGTGGAGTTTATTGAAAAGATGGCGGAAATTGATAAAATTGAGCAAATCTCCCATAAGGATGTTGCATACCTTGTACCCATGATTGATATGGATTTTGAGGTTGGGGCCAAGGTTGTTGCCAAGGATTCCAATTTGGTGGGGGTTGAAAATTCATAGGGTTGTTGAACCCTTGAGTTTTTTGCCCCTGCAAAGGTCTTCTTGCAACGAAACAGAGAGATTCTATTGAATTTGGATCTTCTTGAAAGACAGCTTTGAGTGCAGGAATTGAAGGACAATCCTTGGTCTCATGATTCTCTGAGCAAATCATACATGTTTCTACAACTTTTGCATCCAAGGGACACTCCCTTAGAGCATGTTTCTTCCTACATTTCGGAAAAAAGATGGCTAGAGCATCAGTTTCTGCTTTCTGCTTGTTTTGAATTTTGAGGGTGTCTAGTTGTTCACAAAGGCTCCCCAAGATATCAGTTTTGAATTCATCAAGCATATTGCCAATTTCTGCCCTACTTATTGACCCAGTTGTAGATTTGTTTGCCCTGATGAGAGAAGGATCTCTAGGCCCTTTTCCTGTCTTAGATTTTCCTGTCGAGAGATGGACGCATAGTTTTGCTATGTCATGAAGTGGAAGTTGAGAAATGTCTCCTTTTCCCATCATGTTTAAAATATCTATCCATTCATCTCTAATGGATTTCAATAAAAGGGCTTTCAATGTTTCCTCATCTAAGTTGCTCATCTTTGCTCTCTTTAAGTTGTATTGAAATCTTTCAAGTAAATCCTCCAAGTTTTCATCTTCTTTTTGTACCATTTTGAATACCTCATCCTTGTGATTGGTGGGCATGCAATAGTCCAGGTATCTATCCAAAAATATTTGTTTCATATCATTCCAAGTCCTAATAGATTAGGTAACTAATCCCATGAACCATTTCAAAGTGGCCCCCTTCAATGTCGAAGGAAACAGTTTGAGTTTTTGAGAGTCTTCCATATAGTCATAGGTTCGGCACATGACCTCAAACTCAAACAGAAATGTTTCAGGATCCTTACTATTAGGTTCCTATACCAATAGGTTTCATTTTTCATGATTGACAGTGGAAGTGCTAAATATGTTCATCCTTGCATGCTGCAGAGATTCCATATTTTGTATACAGGCAAATAAAATTAAAAAATGTAAAGAGGGTATGCCTTAAAAGAATAATCAAAAGGCAAGAAAATGAATTGGTCAGAGAAAAATAGCAAAAATTAACCCCAAACCAAAAGACCAAGAAAGTGGCCAGTGAAAATGCCACTGCTATCTTATTTGCAAGTTCACAATGTGCAAAGATTACCACATTTGATGGATGGCCTAACAATTCAATCTGGACCATGCCATGTTTAAATTTGATGTTGTAGAATAGAGAATGAATATTTGTCCAAACAGTTCAAGCTTAGCAGATGAGTAGCTAGGTAGAGAATTTAAGGAGCCCAACTACTTAATCTGGGCCCTTGGAAGAGATAAGGGTACATTTAGATAGGAGGACATTCAAAATAAAAGAAGACAATCAGGGTTTGCCAGTTCAAGTGCACCCAATCCAAAGTAAGAAAAAATGCTAGGTGCAGGCAGTTTGAAGTTGCAGAAGCAAGGTTATAATTACTTTTTGTCTTGTTAAGAAGGACTCATCTCATCAAAGACACTGGTACCATCGTTGCCATTTGGTTGAATGAATTTGGAAGCATGACTAATTCCCCTTCATTCCCCCAAAGATCACTTACTAACATCCCCTTAAGGACCTTGGGATTTGCCTAAAATGTCCAGCTTCACTCCTTTTTTTTATGAAATACCAAGTTGACATCTGAGTTGACTTAGTGAAAAGAAGCCACATTTCTTGTGTAAAAATGGTCATTCCACAATCTTTTCATTTTCCTATGCCTATGTTTTCATTCTATAAACTTAGCATTCATCCATTCAATTTTAATCCATAAACTCATATTAACATCTAGTTTTATTATTTTAGCTCCCTAAAAACATTTTCCCATCCCTATTACACAAAAAACTGTATAAAACCCCAAAAAATTTTATAATATATTATATATTATAATATAATAATATTAAAAATTATTATATTATATATAGATATGTATTATATATAATATACATATATATATATATTATATTATATTAGATATATCCCCCCTTGGCCTATAGCCAACAAATAAGTTGGGGAAACACTAGGTCCATTTGGGCCTTCGTATTAGCCCTTCGTGTCAAAACTAGATTAATCTAACATTTGGTTAGGTTAATAACTATGATAACCCCCCCGCACACAAACCATGCTATGTAAACCCTGTGCATACACTTCATTTTGGGTTTCGTTTAATATTCGGTTAAATGAATAACCATAACCCCAGCGCGAGCATTAAACCTCTAACCTAAAGTTGAAAACCCACCTGAAACCTTTGAAAAATCAATGTTTATCGTACGCGCTTTTTTGCTAACGCCCGATCATATTTCCCTCCTGTCCACCATCGGATCGGCTCCCCCAGATCCAACGGTCCTAATCAATATCAGACGCGCCTCCTTCACGGTACGTTAGTACCTGATGGTCGACGGTTTCATCGTCGTACACCGGGACACCTGTCGGCCTCCTATTGCATCAGGCCGCCTCTGACAATTATCGCTCCTGTACCAAAGGCGATCCGATGGAAACCACTTACCGCCCTGTCCTTCCGCCTGCATCAGCGTGCGACGTTGCATCCACGTCACCCGCCACTACCCTATACCTACGCCACATCATCCGCTGACGTCACTTCCCCGCCACCGTGTCAAGTGCCACGTCATCCTCCATACCTGCTACATGACAAAAATACGTCATGATGATGTCATCCCAGAAAAGCGCCAAAAGCGCTAAAAGGTCCAAAATTTGTTAAAAAGTCGTGAAAATGACTATTTTTCAATTATTTATATTTTCGCACCCGCAAAGAACGTGCATGCGCCTTCACGAACAAATCACCTTCAGAGGTTGTACTATCCATCAACCTGCAAATATGACTCCATAGCTTGGCCCCGCAGCTCGAGCTGTACCTGCTAACTATCCTCGATGTCTTAGAAACAGGTATTTATCCATCTTTCCGCCTGAAAACCCTATTTCATTTATAGTCTCTGTTAAAAATCGCCTAAAGCCCCTGTAATTCATATCCAAAGGCATTCCTACCTATTACTCACCATCCTGCATGCACCATCCGAGCTGTTAATTCACAACGAACCTGCAAGTTCAAGCCATTACCTCTACAAACGGGCCATTGCCATACACTTTGCATCCATTTGCGCCCACAGAGACTCCGAGAATTGCCCAAGAATTGAATTGAAGTGGTCGAGCACCCTGTTACCTCTGTATTAATCCAGTTTTCTAAAGGGAAATCCTCATCTTCCTTTTCCCTCTGCAAGCTTTCTCCCCTTCGGGCAAAATCCAATTCCATTTCCTTGGCATTCTCTCCAGAAAATTTGCAATTCAACAGGTCTATGTAAAAAAAACCCAGTCTAAGTTCTGCAAATTTGTTACTTTACCATATACTGTACACTGTGAGGTCAGTGCCAAATAAGAAACATTCTCCAGCATCTTGACAATAGCTTCACAGCCTGAGTCCTGTCACCTCTTGTTGCTTACACCTGTATTGTAATCAAAACACAAACAGCATAAACATGGAACCTCCAGTTGCTCTCATCATTGCTCCTTTGAATGCTCCACACATGGATTTAGAATGGTTACCTTTGGCAGACAGAGACTTCCAGATCAAGGATATGATGGGCCTCAGGTCTCATCTTAAAACTGTGTGTCACTTCAGAAACAATCACAGGAATAACACTGATATCTTGGGAATCTGGCAATCTAATATGCCCATCTACTACCTCCCATCAGTCAATGTGCTTCCTGACTTCATCCATCTATGTCATTAAAAATATGACCCCACTCAGAGAGAAATCCTCACTCCAAATAGATTTGTGTTGTTTTATATCACTCCTCAATCTATAAATGAAATGCTGAACTTTGAGCCACCTCAGCCTCTGGTTCCTCTTACAATGAAACTTCTGCTTGATAAGGGTGCTAAGCTCTCTAGTTCAGAAATATCAAGGGTAGGTCAGTTGTTTATGGAACCACAATGCCAGGCCGATCATTCTCCACCCTACCATCAAGTCTCATTCAATGAAACGGGCAGACTCCTAGTAGATATGATTTCCTACATTCTAGGATGCAAGACAGGAGAATTTGTGGATGAGACCGTGTTTATGTTATTAACCATGTTCACTCCAGGACAGTCCCCTGCTATCATGTATGACTATGCCACCTTCATAGCCAACAAAATACATGAGCAATTCATGATGATGGAGAGAGAAAGAGTGTTCAAATATACCTCCTACATTTACCATCTGTTGTTGTACTATCACCCTGATAGTTTCAAAGTTCCTCTCAACAAACTGGACTCAAAAGGAGAAAGAAGATCTGTTATCTTCTCGACCTCAGTTTTCCATGAAGTCCACTACTCTTCCTACATATATAGTGAGTTTTTTGACATGTTCATCTACCCAGCTACTTATCTATTAATGATGACTCCTCTTGGCAGACTCACTGCTGAAATGCAAAGAATCCTACATCTTTCAAAGGACTACAGCATTGGTGATTGGTACTTCTACCAAAACCATACAGTGATCAGAATTTATGGGTGTGATTTGCCTCCCTATAAACTGCCAAGATATGTCCCCATGAGACTTTTTGCCTTAGAATATTTCAGGCAGTTCAGTAGTGCTGATTTGACTCACTTTTATGGGAAAAACAAGAAAGCACAACTTAAAATCAGACATCAATTGGGTCCCTTTGTTTTCAATAAAAGGGAAGAAGCTTGGAAGGATGCAGACAACATGCTAAGGGAAGAACTCATGTTGAAACAAAGCTTCTTTTGGGCACCATATGACCCTGAACACTTTATAAGCCTTAGAAGAATCAAACACAGGCTTTCAGGATATGAGCACCAGCCAATCCCCCACATTGAACAATATGTTAATCAACAAGAATGGGTAGAGGGCACATTAGATGATGAAGAGCTTACTGAAGAAGAAAGATTAGAAAAAGATATGAAAGACCATGAGAAAAGAATTGATCTGGAATATGTTGCACAGGTCACCTTCACACAGCCTCAACATATTGGAGCAAGCACATCAGCTGCTACACCTCCAAAAAAGCAAGCTAAAGAGGCCATTTCATCTGCAGGGAAGGGCAAAGAAATTGAACATTCAGAACAGCAAAGTATAATGGAAGAGCAACCATCCACAAACCAGGAAAAGGGTCAAGAACAAGGCCCTTCAACGCAACATAAGGCAGCTGAGATCCTTGTATTGTAAACCCCTCATAATGAGGAAAGATCTAAAAGGAGGGACAAAATGGAAGAAACACCTACAGGTGCATCCACCGATGAGCAAGGTGAGAAAAGACAGAGGCTAAACCCTTATTCAGAGGAGGAAATTACTGAGGAAACTACAGGCAATATCAGAGGTGAAGGGACTTCTGAACAATAGATCCCTCCTATTTTGGAGACATCGGCCAGTTCCTTTCAGCAGGAGCAAGAGAAACAACCAGGTGGGGAGGTTTCATCCTCCAAACAACAAACCAGGCAGGGCTCGGATATCAAACAAGCATTCACCAAGATCAAAGCTAGAAACGGGCCAATAAGGTTTCAACTTTACAATCAATTGATGAGAATGGCACCAACAAATCAACAAAGACTGATGGCAGCATATGACATGCAAGCAGGAAAGATGACTCTTACTCACTTCAAACCTACTGTACAGTAGCCACAGTCAGTTGTAGACTACATTAGAACCAATCTGGAGGTCCTGGCCAAAGACATACATCCAATAGACCAGAATGAATTGCATAAGCAGGCTAGAGAAATGGTTTACTCCACATTAGCAGATAAGGCTCTAATGGCCCATAGATTGCAGAATTCTTTGTATAATACTTCTGCCCAATTAGAGATGGAGAAAGCCTCATCATTGGCCAAGGATAATAGGATAAAATCCTTGGAAGATATCATTATAGATTTGGGACATGATCACAAAGATCCCAAAGGCACACAGGCCTTAATCAGAAAAAAGGAGGAAGACATAGCAACCCTGAGAAAACAAATGAAGCTGTCAGCTACCATACATCCTCAAACTACAGAAGTGGCGCAACAACAAGAAGTAGAGGATGTGGTCAGCCTGCTTATGAGGATGAACCAAAGGCTGTTAGACATAGAAAAAGCGTTGGAAGAGGCTCAACAAGGGAAACAACCAGAGTTGGCCCCTCAACCATCCCAAACAGCTCCAATAATTACAGCTCCTCCTACAACAGTCACTACAGTAGCACCTCCCCCATATTCAACTTCAGCAGCAGGTGCCTCAACTTCAACAGCAACTACAACAGCAGCATTACAAGAGGCCAGCTTGAGCATGGAAGCTATGATGAAAGAAATTAAGGCTCTAGAGTTACAGATGGCAGAAATGAAGGAGACCAAGGAAAAGCTAGCCAAGATTGAGGCTAGTTATGATAAATCAAAGATGACAGTTGCCGAGAAGACCAGGGAAGTAAAGGCCCTAGAGAACAAAATAAAGGCCTTGGAGAAGGATCTCACTCTCCATAGAATCCTGACTAAAATAAAAACAATTTTGTGGGATAAGATTGGCAAAGCTATTGTTTACCAATGGACAGCAATACAAACTATTTTTGACCAGATAGAATTGATGGCAGTAGCTCAATATGAGACTCAAAAAGCCAGAGCATTATTGGAAGATAATCCTAAGCAAGTTAATCAATTGATTCGTTTTTTGAATACTCGTACTGGTGAACAGCTGGCAGCATTAAACATTCAGAACAGGACAAAGACTATTGTAAGAGTCAAGAAAGTGCTGATCATGAGAAATTTTGTTCAAACTATAGAAAGAAAGTGTCAGGAAATGCAGACAGAGGTGCATGCCTTCAGACAGAAAATTGCAAATTTATAGAGCAAAGGTTTACCCAGCCTGGTCACTAACATTGGAAAGTTGTTAAAGCATGAGCAGTATGCATACAGGCTAAATACTTATGTGCAGAATCAGATTACACCATCATCAAGTGGTTCAGAAAAAATAGTGCCTCCCTCTGGACAAATTTTGTATGATAAACTGTAAGACTTGTTTTACATTGAGCATGAGATAGCACATCTCTTTCCAGTCTGGCCAAATTATTATACATACACTGAAGCTGATGAGCTATTATTTAAATTGAGAAAACATCAATTACCAACATATCTGTGGTGGAAAAACCTGCTTGATATTCTAAAGTAGTTTTGATTCTCTTCTTATAAATTGTCTGCATAACAAGCAAATTGTATATATGGCTCTGCTATCAAGAATTCAAATCGACAGTGGATGAAATTAGCGCTAAAAATCATTCAAACAAACTACACAGGTGGAAAAGGATAGCATGCCCAGAATAGCACATCAACAAATCGGTCATCAACCGACTTTCAGAGTTAAGGAGTCAACAACAGACAGGACACCTACGGCAGCCAGTAAAGCGCATTTACTTCCTCAGATTTTGCTGTGCAGTTTTTTCCCACATGAGTTATTGCTTCTGTCAGAGTAGATGGATAAATTTATGTCCAGATATTTCCCTATGGGATATTTTTGTAAACTCCTATATATACTTGCTAAAGAGATGTATTATTGTTGGCTGGTGAATATCATTCTGGACTTGCGATGTATGTTTTTTGAGAGCTCTTCAGAAATAAAAATTGTTGGGATGCTTTGTTGGTGAACTTACTGTTGTGGGATCGATGGCAAAAGGATGTATTACAGGATTCTTGTGTTAATGCATGGATAAATAAGTCTTCTGTACTCTTATTTTACTGTATTTGTGTCTTACTTATCAACTACATATCATGTTCTAAGTTACAGGAAAGAAGAATAACCCAAAATTTACTTTGTTGTACTCTGTGTTCAATTCCTGTAAATTTTTATGTTTTCCACAGAACTAGCATAGGCAAGAATTCTTGATTGCTCTTGTGTACTCGGTTCTTTCACTCTAAACATCATCAAGGAATTCTTAACTGCTCCCTGAAATGTTTATACAATTTCCCTTTGTTAATATAACGAAAGATTCTTAATTGCCTTTCATTTCTTGACTTCAGTTCGTCTTATTTCAGCATCAAAATTGTTATGTGTTTAATTATCTTGCTCGGTAGTTGTCTTATTACCAAAGAAACCATCCCAGAGGCTCATTTCCATTAGACTCCATCAACCCAATGGTCTGAACTTCCCTCAACTTACTGCCCTATTCTATTGAATGTCACCTTCCAAACACCAAACAAAAACTTGTGCTTCATAACTAGCCTAAGATACTCCAAAACAAAGCTAAATTACAAAGAGAGAGCCCTCTTTGGTTGTAGGTAGGTTAGGACCTGTAGCTAAAAGATTGGTTAGTGGTTACCTCGGCCGTATTCCCTCCTGGAGCCAGGGAACAACCTGAGTGATAACATCATTGACGACTCCACTGGGGAGCTGAATCAAGAAAGAGTTAGTCTCCCTACTTTAAACATATTCAAGCAAAAATACCAAAAACAGATTTAGAAGCTGGGTCCAAAGAAGAAAACTCGTTATACAATATCAAATCCTAATCCAAATCCCCCAGCTATTTTTGAAAATCCTAATTTAATCCCTAAGATCCTTAAGAAACAAGAAGAACGAGAAAAATATGTTGATTCAGACCTTCAAACCATTCAGCAGAATTATATCCCAACTCCTACTAAAGCTTCATTCCGTCCTCACATTACTCTTACTTCCCCTAGTTCTTCATCCACTTCTCAAAGCACCCTCTCTACACCTCCATCTACTACACATATATCTACCATCCTCCCTGCTCTTCCAGTTGTCCCATTTCTTCCTGTTGTCCCATTTTGTCCCTGTAAACATTGCAAATCGTTATGCTCCTTTGCAGTTGCCTGCCAATCCAAGGGCTATGCCCCAAGACTATCAAAGGAAAATCACTTATTTTGATGGTGCTAGTTCCTATACAACTCAGCAACACACTAAGAAAATGCAAGACTATTTTGAAAATTATGAAATTGACGACAATGATGTGAGAATGAAGATCTTTGTCCAAAGTCTAACTGGTGATGTAAGGACTTGGTTTAGGTCACTTGTTGCAAACTCTATAGCCAACCCTAACGCCCTTTACCAATCCTTTTTAAACAGATGGGAAAAGAAGAAGGACCCTTTACAAATTTTAACTGAATATGACAATTTGAAAAGGGGTCCACAAGAAACTGTCCAAGACTATTGCGCAAGGTTTAATAATGTATACAATGCCATTCCTCAGAACCTTAGACCTCCTCCTGACTTAGCTTTAATCAAATTCCCTAATGGATTTGATCCTAATATGGCATATCAGTTAAGGGAAAGAGCCCCTCCCAGCTTAGCAGACATGCAGAATATAGTTGTTAGTGTAGAAGCAAACTTGATTACCAAACGAAACCGGGCTAGAACTGAAAGAAGAACAACATTCAAAGAAGAACCTTCAACATTTGAGCAAAAACTAGATGCCATCATCAAAGGGATGGATAGATTGGGAGATAGGGTAGATACCATTGAGAGAAAATCATCTTGGGAAGGCCAAACAAGTAACACAGCCAGGAATCCAAATTTTAGAAAAAATCAAAACCCTACTCCTGGAAGGAATGGCCCTGATCAGAATATTAGACCCCAATTTCAAGATAATTATGCAGAGGCCTCAACCACTAGTGAACCAACAGAGGACCCTCACATCAACTTAATGGGTTTAAATAGCAAACAGCAAATTTTCCTAACACAGGATGACCAAGAGGCTCACGAATTCAACCAATTTCAGACCAAATCTGGAGAGTCATTTGATTTCAGAGAAGGGTATGATGCAGCAGTCTATGAGTTTCATAAACAGTAAAAATTGAGAAGCAGAACAATAGATGTGCCTCAGCCTACCAATCTGAAAGACCCTAAACAACCTAAGAAAATAAAGGATAAATTTGTCCCAACAGAATCCTCTGATAAAACAGACCCAAAAGAAGTTACTGTGGAAGATGTATCAAACTTACAGCCTTTAAGGAACCACTCATTCACATCCCATTCTCCAATAGAAGCTTTGAACAACCCTCTAGAAAATAATTTCAAATCAGATGTACCTCATAACAGCACTCATAATCAAGAGAAGGTCAACGAAAACTCAGCTAAAAAAGAAAAGCTTGCTACCCAAAATATAAAGATTCAAATAGAAAAACATTTTAACTTGAAAATAGAAATTGGCAAGCTGAAAATAGCCATTCCTCTCTCTGAATTGGCCAAACATGAAGTTTATAGACAGCAAATCAATAGGTCACTGCAAATATCAGAGAATAGGGATGCAGTAAATGTTTTGGATGACCAACCAGAACTGATTTTTGGTCCAGAAGTCAATGGTAAATCAGTAGATGGAGGAGTTCCTCCATTCTATGTGAGCTTAAACATTCATGACAAAGTGTTGCACAATGCAGTGTTTGACTCAGGTGCTTCCCATAATCTAACGCCCAAGTCAGTAATGGAAAAGCTAGACCTAGACATCACAAGGCCATATAAGGACCTGTTCTCATTTGATTCCAGCCAGGTCAGGTGTCTAGGCCTAATCAAAGACCTTTGTGTATCTTTAGTTCAATATCCAGCTAAGATTATCTTGATGGATGTAGTGGTAGCTAATATCCCACCTAAGTATGGTATGCTTTTGTCCAAATATTGGGGTTCAAAACTCTAAGGATCTTTGCAGCTAGACATGTCTTATGCCACTATCTCAGTCTTTGGCCAGCCAAAGAGATTATACCGGGAAACATTGATGAAATATGTGGTTAGCAGTCAAGAAAAGCCCCAGAACTTCCCCATCTATTCCATTCACTTTGACATGGATTCATTTATCTTATACAATGCTGACATGTGTCCCAAAACTTATGTCAAACTCCTGAAAACAGCACAAACAGAAAGCATGAATGAACAATCCAGGGCCCTAGATCAAAAAGGTTTTGATGTGATTGATGCAACTGATAAAAATGACATATCATATGAGTTACAAAAGCCAAACATGCCCACTGAACAAGCTTCCAAAACTATTAAGGGTAGTCTTTAACCAAGAAATCTTGTGGTACTTAGAGTTTGATGGGTCTGTGAACAAGTTAGGAGCAGGGGCAAGGATTTGGATACACAACATACAAAATGACCATGCTCAGGGTCATGCATATAGGCTAAACTTCAAATGCATAAAAAACATGGCCGGATATGAAGCCCTTTTGCTGGGACTCAAACTAATTAGAAGTCTAGGGGCCACCAAAATTTCAATTCTAGGAGACTCAAATTTGATAATACAACAGATAAAGGGAAAGTTTGTCACAAATGATCCTAGGCTAAGGGCTTATAGAGGTGCAGCTATGGAAATACTAAACACCTTCCTGGAATCAGAACTCACTAAAATTCCAAGAAAACACAACCTACATGCACATAGTTTGGCAACCTTTGCTAGCACTTGTAAACTGCCTTTTGAGCCCAATCATCACTTCACTACTGAGATCAAACACAAACCTGCTGCCCCAGATAATGTAAAAAATTGGCAAGTGTTTGAAAATGATACCCAAATCAACAACTTCCTGACTTTAAAAGAAGAATTTTCAAGCATAAACATAGACACAAGCACTGTTGATGATCAACAACAAATTGACAAAATTGAGCCAAACATATCAGCTGAAGCAACAAATGTGCTTTTGAATCCAACAACTTTTAATCACAGAAAGCTACAAGAACTCAAACAAGTGAATTTTAATGAAATGATTGAGGAAGAAACCGAAGTAATTGAGTTGAAGGACAATGTCCTACCCATAGGCCTAACTCCCTTAGAAGATATATTTGATTCAAATGACATTCCAAGAAAACCAAAAATGCAACCACTGAATGCAAAAATTGAGGACTGCAATATTGGAACCTTAGAAAATCCCAGAATGGTAAAACTATCCAAAACTTTGCCTCCTGATAAAAAACTGAAATACATTGATTTGTTTAAAGAGTTCCAAGATATCTTTGCATGGAGCTATGAGGACCTCAAATCCTATGACACAAATGTTATCCAACATACAATACCCTTGAAAGAAAACCAGAAACCGTTTAAACAAAATCTGAGGAGGATTAATCCATTTCTCCTTCCCCTTATTGAGAAAGAAGTTAAACGAATGTTTGAAGCCGAAATCATTGCACCCATTAGATTCTCTGAATGGATTTCAAATCTAGTACCCACTAGAAAGAAAACTGGAGAGATAAGGCTTTGTGTTGACCTGAGAAATTTGAATAAAGTCTCTCTCAAACATCACTAACCTTTACCAAAAATGGATCATATCCTACAAAGGGTAGTGGGGGCTTCAAGGATTTCATTATTAGATGGCTTCTCAGGATTTAATCAGATTCTTGTTCACCGAGATGATCAGGACAAAAATGCCTTTACAACACCTTGGGGAACTTTTAAATATGTCAAAATGCCTTTTGGACTCAAGAATGCAGGAGCCACATTTCAGAGGGCAATGGACATAGCCTTTGCCAAAGAGATTCATGACTTTTTAGTAGTATACCTTGATGATCTTACTGCTTTTTCAAAATCAGACCAAGAACATTTAGAACATCTCAGACAAGTGTTCTTAATTTGCAGAAAATATGGCATATCATTGAACCCAAAGAAATCATTGTTTGGCCTAGAAGAGGGCAAACTCTTTGGTCACATAATTTCAAAATATGGTATAAGAATTGACCCGAACAGAATTCAAGCTATCCTCCAAGTGCCTCACCCAAGAAACATCAAAGAACTACAAGATTTTCTAGGCAACATCAATTTCCTAAGAAGATTCATTCCTAATTTGGCCGAACTGATTAGACTGTTGAATAATATGCTGAAGAAAGACTCTAAAGTCAAATGGACAATAGAAGCCAAGCAAGCCTTTGAGGAAATCAAAATAGCTTTGACAAGAACTCCTGTTCTTACAAGTCCCAGGTTTGATAAAGATTTTATAATATTTTCCTTTGCATCTGAGCATACAATTGTTGTTGTCCTATTACAAAAAGATGACTTATGATGTGAGAAAACCATTGCTTTTTCAGCAAAGCACTCAGAGAGCATCCACTCAAATACCAAATCATGGAGAAGCAGGCATATGCCCTTGTGAAGGCCATAAAGGATTTCAGAATTTATATCCTGTACTCTCACATAATTACATATGTTCCAAATGCAGTGGTCAAAGATATTCTTACTCAAGAAGGAATTGAAGGTAAAAGAGGCAAATGGATAGCTAACATTCTAGAGTATGACATTGAAATCAAGCCAACAAAACTCATAAAAGGACAAGGGCTAGCCAAATTAATCACTGAAACCAACTTTCAAGCCCTTGACATCAATGAACTTGATAACGAACAGGAGATGGTGACTCCACATATCAATCAAGCCTTTTTACAATCACCTTGGTACACTGACATATGTTTTGTATTGTTAAACCTGCAAGCTTTTCCAGGGTTATCCAGAACCAAAAAGAGATTCTTGAAAATGAAAGCTTCAAAGTTTTGTATCATAGATAATGTGTTGTTTTGGAAACATCATGAAGGTATTTTACTTAACTGCCTAACTTTGGATGAAACTGACAAAGTCCTCAAGGAATTTCATGCAGGAGATTGTGGAGGACACTTGTATTGGAAATCAACAGCCGATAAAATCCTAAGGGATGGATTTTATTGGCCCTCCCTGTTTACTGATGTGAAAAAATTTGTAATGTCTTGCCATAAATGCCAAATCTTTGAAGGCAAGAAAAAGTTGTTGCCCTTGCCCCTGAAACCCATTTCAACTGAAAGGCCATTTCAACAATGGGGTTTAGACTTCATTGGGGAGATTCATCCTTCATCTTCTGGCCAGCATAGATGGATTTTGACAGCCACGGATTACTTTACCAAGTGGACAAAGGCCATCCCTTGTAGGCAAGCCAATGACTCAATCATCATCCAATTCCTAGAAACCAATATCCTATCTAGATTTGGTTGTCCAGAAAAGATCATTACAGATAATGCAGCTGCCTTTAAATCCAAAAGAATGATCAGTTTTTGCCAAAAATATCACATTACCTTGGGCCACTCCACAGCCTATTACCCTCAAGGTAATGGTCTTGCTGAGTCCTCCAACAAAAGCCTCATCAACATTATCAAAAAGGTCCTGGAAGAAAATAAAAAGAATTGGCACAAAAAACTTGTGAATGCACTATGGGCAGACAGATTAACCACAAAAAGGCCCATTGGAACAAGTCCATATGAATTGGTGTATGGTCTAGAGGCTGTTTTCCCTTCCTCTTTAGGAATCCCTGTGATCAAGTTGCTGCAAGAAATACAAGTAGATTCTAATGATATTCAGAGAAGGATCAATCAAACTATTCACTTGCAGCAGACAAGAGAAGAAGTATATCACAGAATTCAGGTGCTACAAGATAAACTCAAAAAGATTTTTGATAAAAGAACAAAAGCTGAAGACTTTTTCATAGGAAACAAAGTGTTGAAATGGAACTCCAGAAGGGAAGATAAAGGGAAACATGGGAAATTTGATTTTCTTTGGAAATGACCATTTGTTATTTAGGTTGTACAAGGTAACAACACCTATTTTTTGAAGAGTTTAGATGGCACAGACACTGAAGAAGGCCCAGCCAATGGGAGAATGCTCAAACATTATTTTGATCCCCTTTGATGAACATAACACAACTGCATATTGTACATAAATATTTGTATTTCCAGCATTTTCATTTACAGCAGTTAGATAAGGAACCAAATGCAACAAATTTTGAGGGAAAGTCAAGGAATTACACCTAGTTTGGTGTATATTTTGAATTTACCACAGGAAATCAAAAGGAAAAAACTTGGGAAGTATGAACATGATGATAAGCACTCAAAGAAACCAGCAAGAAGCAGAGCTGCAATTTCACACAGATCAGCTTAAAAAAGTACTGCATACAGATTACGAAGATTGAGATTAATGGTCTCCAAGAACAAGGAAGTTTCAGACTACAGCAAGAATTGAAAAATAAGGCAATCCGACCTGTTGTTCTTGGCTTTTCACCAGGAAAAGCCATCCCCAAGTGGAGCCACTGTTAGGTTCCTATACCAATAGGTTTCATTTTTCATGATTGACAGTGGAAGTGCTAAATATGTTCATCCTTGCATGCTACAGAGGTTCCATATTTTGTATACAGATAAAGAAAATTAAAAAATGTAAAGAGGGTATGCCTTAAAAGAATAATCAAAAGGCAAGAAAATGAATTGGTCAGAGAAAAATAGCAAAAATGAACCCTAAACAAAAAGACTAAGAAAGTGGCCAGTCAAAATGCCACTGCTATCTTATTTGCAAGTTCACAATGTGCAAAGATTACCACATTTGATGGATGGCCCAACAGTTCAATCTGGACCATGCCATGTTTAAATTTGTTGTTGTAGAATAGAGAATGAATATCTGTCCAAACAGTTCAAGCTTGGCAGATGAGTAGCTAGGTAGAGAATTTAAGGAGCCCAACTGCTTAATCTGGGCCCTTGGAAGAGATAAGGGTACATTTAGATAGGAGGACAGTCAAAAGAAAAGAAGACAATCAGGGTTTGCCAGTTCAAGTGCACCCAATCCAAAGGAAGAAAAATTGCTAGGTGTATTAGGCTGGGTAGGCATTTTGAAGTTGCAGAAGCAAGGTTATAATTACTTTTTGTCTTGTCAAGAAGGACTCATCTCATCAAAGACACTGGTACCATGGCTGCCATTTGGTTGCATGACTTTGGAAGCATGACTAATTCCCCTTCATTCCCCCAAAGATCACTTACTAACATCCCCTCAAGGACCTTGGGATTTGCCCAAAAAGTCCAACTTCACTCCTTTTTTTTAATGAAATACCAAGTTGACATATGAGTTGACTTAGTGAAAAGAAGCCACATTTCTTGTGTAAAAATGGTCATTCCACAATCTTTTCATTTTCATATGCCTAAGTTTTCATTCTATAAACTTAACATTCATCCATTCAATTTCAAATCCATAAACTCATATTAACATCTAATTTTATTATTTTAGCTCCCTAAAAACATTTTCCCATCCCTATTACACAAAAAACTGTATAAAACCCAAAAAAAAAAAAAAACTCCCCACCCCTTGGCACTATAGCCATACAATATAAAGTTGGGGAAACACTAGGTCCATTTGGGGCCTTGGTATTAGCCCTTCCACGTCCAAAACTCAGGATTAATCTAACATTTGGTTAGGTTAATAGCTATGATAACCCCCCCGCACACAAACCATGCCATGTAAACCCCGTGCATACACTTCATTTTGGGTTTCGTTTAATATTCGGTTAAATGAATAACCATAACCCCGGCGCGAGCATTAAACCTCTAACCTAAAGTTGAAAACCCACCTAAAACCTTTGAAAAATCAATGTTTATCGCATGCACTTTTCTGCTAACGCCCGATCATATTGCCCTCCCGTCCACCGTCGGATCGGCAACCCCAGATCCAGAGGTCCTAATCAATATCGGACGCGCCTCCTTCATGGTACGTTAGTACCCAATGGTCGACGATTTCACCGTCATACAACGAGACACCTGTTGGCCTCCCATTGCATCGGGCCGCCTCTGACAATTACCGCTCCCGTACCAAAGGTGGTCCAATGGAAACCGCTTACCGCCCTGTCCTTCCGCCTGCATCAGCGCGTGACGTTGCATCCACATCACCCGCCACTACCCTGTACCTGTGCCACATCATCCGCTGACATCACTGCCTCGCCACCGTGTCAAGTGCCACGTCATGTGCCACATCATCCTTCGTACTCGCTACGCGACAAAAATAAGTCATGATGACGTCATCCCAGAAAAGCGCCAAAAGCGCTAAAAGGTCTAAAATTTGTTAAAAAGTCACGAAAACAACTATTTTTCAATTATTTCTATTTTCGCACCCGCAAACAACGTGCATGCGCCTTCACGAACAAATCGCCTCTGGAGCCTGTACTATCCATCAACCTGCAAATTCGACTCCATAGCTCGGCCCAGCAACTCAAGCCATACCTGCTAACTATCCTCAACGCCTTAGAAATAGGTGTTTATCCATCTTTCCGACTGAAAAACCTGTTTCATTTGTAGTCTCTGTTAAAAATCGCCTAAAGCCCCTGTAATTCACATCCAAAGGCATAAACACAAACAACATAAACATGGAAGCTCCAGTTGCTCTCAACATTACCCCTTTGAATGCTCCACACATGGATTTAGAATGGTTACCTTTGGCAGACAGAGACTTCCAGATCAAGGATATGATGGGCCTCAGGTCTCATCTTAAAACTGTGTGTCACTTCAGAAACAATCACAGGAATAACACTGATATCCTGGGAATCTGGCAGTAGTATGCCCATCTACTACCTCCCATCAGTCAATGTGCTTCCTAACTTCATCCATCTATGTCATGCAAACTATGACCCCACTCAGAGAGAAATCCTCACTCTAGATGGACCTGTGTTGTTCTATATCACTGCTCAATCTATAAATGAAATGTTGAACTTTGAGCCACCTCAGCCTCTGGTTCCTCTTACAATGAAACTTCTGCTTGATAAGGGTGCTAAGCTCTCTAGTTCAGAAATATCAAGGGTAGGTAGTTGTTTATGGAACCACAGTGCCAGGCCGATCATCCTCCACCCTACCATCAAGTCTCATTCAATGAAACGGGTAGACTCCTGGTAGATATGATTTCCTACATTCTAGGATGCAAGACATGAGAATTTGTGGATGAGACCGTGTTTCTATTATTAACCATGTTCACTCCAGGACAACCCCCTGTTGTAATGTATGACTATGCCACCTTCATATACAACAAAATACATGAGCAATTCATGATGATGGAGAGATAAAGAGTGTTCAAATATACCTCCTACATTTACCATCTTCTACTGTACTATCACCCTGATAGTTTCAAAGTTCCTCTCAACAGACTGGATTCAAAAGGAGAAAGAAGATTTGTTATCTTTTGGACCTCAGTTTTCCATGAATTCCACTACTCTTCCTACACATATTGTGAGTTTGTTGACATGTTCATCTACCCAGCTACTTGCCTATTAATGATGACTCCTCCTGGCAGACTCACTGCTGAAATGCAAAGAATCCTACATCTTTTAAAGGGCTACAGCATTGGTGATTGGTACTTCTACCAAAACCATACAGTGATCAGAATTTATGGGTGTGAGTTGCCTCCCTATAAACTGCCAAGATATGTCCCCATGAGACTTTTTGCCTTAGAATATTTCAGGTAGTTCAGTAGTGCTGATTTGACTCACTTTTATGGGAAAAACAAGAAAGCACAGCTTAAAATCACACATCAATTGGGTCCCTTTGTTTTCAATAAAAGGGAAGAAGCTTGGAAGGATGTAGAAAACATGCTAAGGGAAGAACTCATGTTGAAACAAAGCTTCTTTTGGGCACCATATGACCCTGAACACTTTATAAGCCTTAGAAGAATCAAACACAGGCTTTCAAGATATGAGCACCAGCCAATCCCCCACATTGAACAATATGCTAATCAACAAGAATGGGTAGAGGGCACATTAGATGATGAAGAGCTTACTGAAGAAGAAAGATTAGAAAAAGATATGAAAGACCATGAGAAAAGAATTGATCTGGAATATGTTGCACAGGTCACCTTCACACAGCCTCAACATATTGGAGCAAGCACATCAACTGCTACACCTCTAGAACAGCAAGATAAAGAGGCCATTTCATTTGCAGGGAAGGGCAAACAAATTGAACATTCAGAATAGCAAAGTACAATGGAAGAGCAACCATCCACAAACCAGGAAAAGGGCCAAGAACAAGGCCCTTCAACGCAACATAAGGCAGCTGAGATCCCTGTATTGAAAACCCCTCATAATGAGGAAAGATCTAAAAAGATGGACAAAATGGAAGAAACACCTACAGGTGCATCCACTGACCAGCAAAGTGAGAAAAGACAGAGGCTAAACCCTTATTTAGAGGAGGAAATTACTGAGGAAACTACAGGAAATATCAGAGGTGAAGGGACTTCTGAACAGTAGATCCCTCCTATTTTGGAGACATAGGCCAGCTCCTTTCAGCAAGAGCAAGAGAAACAACCAGGTGGGGAGGTTTCATCCTCCAAACAGCAGACCAGGCAGGGCTCGGATATCAAACAAGCATTCACCGAAATCAAAGTTAGAAACGATCCAATAAGGTTTCATATTTACAATCAACTGATGAGAATGGCACTAACAAATCAACAAAGAATGATGGCAGCATATGACATGCAAGCAGGATAGGTGACTCTTAGTCACTTCAGACCTACTATACAGCAGCCACAGTCAGCTGCAGACTACATTAGAACCATTCTAGAGGTCCTGGCCAAAGACATACATCCAATAGACCAGATTGAATTGCATAAGCAGGCTGGAGAAATGGTTTACTCCACATTAGCAGATAAGGCTCTAATGGCCCATAGATTGCAAAATTCTTTGTATAATACTTCTGCCCAATTAGAGCTAGAGAAAGCCTCATCATTGGCCAAGGATAATAGGATAAAATCCTTGCAAGATATCATTATAGAGTTGGGACATGATCCCAAAGATCCCAAAGGCACACAGGCCTTAATCAGAAAAAAGGAGGAAGACATAGCAACCCTGAGAAAACAAATGAAGCTGCCAGGTACCATACATCCTCAAACTGCAGAAGTGGCGCAACAACAGGAAGTAGAGGATGTGGTCAGCCTGCTTATGAGGATGAACCAAAGGCTAATAGACACAGAAAAAGCGTTGGAAGAGGCTCAATAAGGGAAACAGCCAGAGTTGGCCCCTCAACCATCCCAAACAGCTCCAATAATTACAGCTCCTCATACAATAGTCACTACAGCAGCACCTCCCCCAGATTCAACTTCAGCAGCAAGTGCCTCAACTTCAGCAGCAACTACAACAACAACATTACAAGAGGCCAGCTTTAGCATGGAAGCTATGATGAAAGAAATTAAGGCTCTACAATTACAGATGGCAGAAATGAAGGAGACCAAGGAAAAGCTAGCTAAGATTGAGGCTAGTTATGATAAATCAAAGATGACAGTTGCCGAGAAGACCAGGGAAGTAAAGGCCCTAGAGAACAAAATAAAGGCCTTGGAGAAGGACCTCACTCTCCATAGAACCCTGACTGAAATAAAAACAATTTTGTGGGATAAGATTGGCAAAGCTATTGCTGACCAATGGACAGCAATACAAACTATTTTTGACCAGATAGAATTGATGGGAGTAGCTCAATATGAGACTCAAAAGGCCAGAGAATTGTTGGCAGATAAGCCTGAGCATGCTAATCAATTGATTCATTTTTTGAATACTCGTACTGGTGAACAGCTGGCAGCATTAAACATTCAGAACAGGACAAAGACTATTGTAAGAGTCAAGAAAGTTCTGACCATGAGATATTTTGTTCAAACTATAGAAAGAAAGTGTCAGGAAATGCAGATAGAGGTGCATGCCTTCAGACAGAAATTGCAAATTTACAGAGCAAAGGTTTACCCAGCCTGGTCACTAGCACTGGAAAGTTGTTAAAGCAGGAGCAGTATGCATACAGGCTAAATACTTAAGTGCAGAATGAGATTACAGCATCATCAAGTGGCTCAGAAAAAAAAAAATGCCTCCCTCTGGACAAAGTTTGTATGATAAACTGGAAGACTTGTTTTACATTGAGCATGAGATAGCACATCTCTTTCCAGTCTGGCCAAATTATTATACATACACTGAAGCTGATGAGATATTATTTAAATTGAGAAAACATTGATTACCAACAGATCAGTGGTGGCAAAACCTGCTTGAGATTCTAAAGTAGTTTTGATTCTCTTCTTATAAATTGTCTGCATAACAAGCAAATTGTATTATATGGCTCTGCTATCAGGAATTCAAATCGACAGTGGATGAAATTAGCGCTAAAAAGCATTCAAAAAAACTACACAGGTGGCAAAGGACAGCACGGCCAAAATAGTACATCAGCAAATCAGTCATCAACCGACTTTTGGAGTCAAGGAGTCAACAACAAACAAGGCACCTACAACAGCCAGTAAAGTGCATTTACTTCCTCAGTTTTTGCTGCGCATTTTTTTCCCACATGAGTTATTGCTTCTGTCAGAGTAGATGGATAAATTTATGTCCAGATATTTCCCTATGGGATATTTTTGTAAACTCCTATATATACTTGCTAAAGAGATGTATTATTGTTGGTTGGTGAATATCATTCCGGACTTGCGTTGTATGTTTTTTAAGAGCTCTTCAGAAATAAAAATTGTTGGGATGCTTTGTTGGTGAACTTACTATTGTGGGATCGATGACAAAAGGATGTATTGCAGGATTCTCGTGTTAATGCATGGATCAATAAGTCTTTTGTACTCTTATTTTATTGTATTTGTGTCTTACTTATCAACTATATATCATGTTCTAAGTTACAGGAAAGAAGAATAACCCAGAATTTACTTTGTTGTACTCTGTATTCAATTCCTGTAAATTTTTATGTTTTCCACCGAACTAGCATAGGCAATAATTCTTGATTTCTCTTGTCTCCTTGGTTCTTTCACTCTAAACATCATCAAGGAATTCTTAACTACTCCCTGAAATGTTTATACAATTTCCCTCTGTTAATATAATGAAAGATTCTTAATTGCCTTTCATTTCTTGACTTCAGTTCGTCTTATTTCAGCATCAAAATTGTTCTGTGTTTAATTATCTTGCTCTGTAGTTGTCTTATTGCCAAAGAAACCATCCCAAAGGCTCATTTACATTAGACTCCATCAACCCAATGGTCTAAACTTCCCTCAACTTACTGCCCTATTCTATTGAATGTCACCTTACAAACACCAAACAAAAACTTGTGCTTCATAACTAGCCTAAGATACTCCAAAACAATGCTAAATTACAAAGAGAGAGCCCTCTCTGTTTGTAGGTAGGCTAGCACCTGCAGCTAAAAGATTGGTTAGTGGTTACCTCAGCCGTATTCCCTCCTGGAGCCATGGAACAACCTGAGTGATAACACTTACTTCGCAATCCATAAAAGTTGGGGAGGACACATGGTGAGATGTTTTTCATTGTTGTATGAGTTTCCTCATCAACTATAGGGAATCCAAACGAGTTCTCTCATTTCCTATTTCTTCCATTATTACCTCCACCTCCACCATTGTTACCTCCACTATTTCCTCCTCCCCTACCTCTACCTCTACCTCTGAATCCATCAACTACTTCCTCTGTCATGATAGTTTCTTCAGAGTCCTCAAAGTCCTCCAGTTCTTCTATCAAGCGAGGATGAGAGGGAGTTTCTTCCTTTTCTTCTTCAGGTGATTCTACTTCTTTAATTACAATATGCTCTCCTGTAGAAGTAAAGAAATGGTATTCTTCTAAATGAGATTTGGTAGATAGTGTAGGAAAATCCTCTAATTCAGCTGCTGCTCCTAGAATTCCAGGGATCTTAAGGCTAGGAGTAGATGGTGGTGAATCTTGTTTATGCCTTGAAGAAGATGGAGTTGTGAAAATCGAACTCTTGGCTCTAGCTATAAACCTTCCCCTAGAATCTCTTTCTCTATGCATGTCATTTTTTTATTTTTAAGATGGGCTAATAATTCTCTTTCTGGTCTTCCAGGTCACATTAGCTGCAAGAAGAGAGCATACTTAAGAAATTATTGAACCAATAACTCTCTTTTATGATCCTCCAGATCACACTAGGTGCAAGAAGAGAGCATACTTCAAAAAGTTATCAATTTTTCCCTTCTTTTTATTATTATATATATATTTTTTAAGAAATTGGCTACCTAGTTACACTTCCCCAGCAACGGCGCCAAAATGTTTGGCCAATTTAGTGTGTCCTAAATTGCTGCATTTAATTGTCAATCAGGGATTGGTAAGCTGACGAAGTGTGGCACACTATATGTGCAAGATAACCGATCACTTGCTTTTTGTCGTTTTTAGTTTTTTATTTGTTTTGGGGGTTTTTATCTTGGTTGACTTCCTAATGTAAGATGGAAATTCTAAAAGACAAGTATGGATATAAATGTTCAAGGAAATGATGTCCTTTACAATGATTTCCCAAACTTCAAACTTCAAAAGGGGTTTAAAACATCCAATGACAAAATTAATTCCTAAAAGAAAATGAAAATGTGCCACTATACTAGTCAAACAAGCAGTGAACTATTGATCATGAAACCCATTACCCTTGCTGCTGTCTAAATACAAAAGGAATTGTACTCAAAGAAATTCAAAAATTGCAAGCCAATAAAGCTAAAAATCAAATTACATCAATTCATACTCTGGCCCCTTGCCATTAGTCTCGCTATGGCCTTCGGAGGTAATCATAAACAACTTGAGCAATTTGATATCTAATTTGCAAGAGAATAGACTAATATCAAACTACACATTCATACTTCAATCCCTCACCATTAGTCTCGCTATGGCTTTCGGAGGTAACTAAAAATGACATGAGTAATTCAATAACTAACTTGCAGAAAAATAAACTAATATCAAACTACACACTCATACTTCAATCCCTCAGGAGGTAACTGATAATGACATGAGTAATTTAATATCTAATCTAACTAATAAAGAAAATGTACAAAACTGAAATAAATAAAATAGTGTTGAGATTAAATACTAAGAAAAATAAATCAACAGAAGGACAAGACAAATTCCATGTCATTAGTCATCATAAAACTATGTGCAAGTGTCCAGGCTGCCTACTGTAATCTGGAACAAAGACACTGATCAGTTAACAGCAGTATAAAGCATGGAAAATTATGGACAGAAATAAAACGTTAATACCATAAGAAATGCAATATATACACATGAATAACTATGGCATAATGAACATAAGGAAATAAAGTGTGAAACTATACAACAATAAACAAAACCTTGGCATGTGCAGGGGCCCTTTGCATAGTCCTCGGATAATAGCTGTTAACCACAAATTGAGCTTATAAACAGAGTCTTCTCATGTATTTAAAATACAATCATAACACAGAAATAAAGTCATGGCACAATGGGCTCGTTAACAGTCAAAATTACATTACAAATCTAGCTAATATGCGTATAAGAACGCATTATTTATAACAGAGGATGATATAACTACTTTCCTACAATCTGCGTTGATAAAAGACAGGTGAACAACCACGTCCAGGAATCTAGTATTATGGTTGTCGTGAAGATTAAATCTTTGGAGGGTGTCTGTTGGAATCGGGTTATGGAGCCGTCCACAGGTGTTGATGTGTCTCATAATATTGAGGAACAGCCATGCAAGTCTTCACGTGGTGAAAAACAGAGTTTTGTCACCGTAGGACTCTTAGGTTGACCACCGCTTGACTACCTTTGACTATGGCCTCTTTTGATGAATTCGACTGAGCCAATAGGACTCGATCCATGTCCACATTGTTTTCAACTTGCCCATGTGGCTCAATTTCCCTGAAGACACCTACAATATAGACTTTGACAAAACAGTTGTGGAAAGTTGAGCTGGCTGCGAAAAGTGACAAGATTCCACAGCTCATAAACAAAAATCTAATTCAAATAGCAACACAAACACATAGTCAAGAAACCACTTTAAATGCTCTTTTTTTAACTAATATGCAATGATACTAATGACTTAGGAGGTTCATATGAATGGAAAGAAGCTAGAAAAAGGTGTAGGAAAGATGCAAATTTATTTCTGTAATCTGGAACCAAGGTTTTGTTTATTGCTGTATAGTTTCACGCTTTATTTCCTTATGTTCATTATGCCATAGTTATTCATGTGTATATATTGCATTTCTTATGGTATTAACGTTTTATTTCTGTCCATAATTTTCCATGCTTTATATTGTTGTTAACTGATTAGTGTCTTTGTTCCAGATTACAGTAAGCAGCCCGGGCACTTGCACATAGTTTTATGATGACTAATGACATGGAATCTGTCTTTTCCTTCTGCTGATTTATTTTTCTTAGTTTTTAATCTCAGCACTGTTTTATTTATTTCAGTTTTTTACATTTACTTTATTAGTTAGATTAGATATTAAATTACTCATGTCATTATCAGTTACCTCCTGAGGGATTGAAGTATGAGTGTGTAGTTTGATATTAGTTTATTTTTCTGCAGGTTAATTATTGAATTACTCATGTCATTTTTAGTTACCTCCGAAAACCATAGCAAGACTAATGGTAAGGGATTGAAGTATGAGTGTGTAGTTTGATATTAGTCTCTTCTCTTGCAAATTAGATATCATATTGCTCAAGTTGTTTATGATTACCTCCGAAAGCCATAGCGAGACTAATGGCGAGGGGTCAGAGTATGAACTGATGTAATTTGATTTTTAGCTTTATTTGCTTGCAATTTTTGAATTTCTTTGAGTACAGTTTCTTTTGTATTTAAACAGCAGCAAGGGTAATGGGTTTCATGATCAATAGTTCACCGCTTGTTTTACTAGTATAGTGGCACATTTTCATTTTCTTTTAGGAATTAATTTTGTCATTGCATGTTTTAAACCCCTTTTGAAGTTTGAAGTTTGGGAAATCATTGTAAAGAACATCATTGCCTTGAACATTTATATCCATACTTGTCTTTTAGAATTTCCATCTCACATTAAGAAGTCAACCAAGATAAAAACCCCCAAAACAAATAAAAAATTAAAAACGACAAAAAGTAAGAGATCGGTTATCTTACACATATAATGCACCACACTTCGTCAGCTTACGAATCCCATATTGACAATTAAGTGCAGCAATTTAGGACACACTAAATTGGCCAAACATTTTGGCGTCGTTGCCAGGGAAGTGTAACTAGGTAGCCAATTTCTTAAAAAAAAAAAAAAAAAAATATATATATATATATATATATATATAATAAAAAAGAAGGGAAAAATTGATAACTTCTTGAAGTATTCTCTCCTCTTGCACCTAGTGTGATCTGGAGGATCAGAAAAGAGAGTTATTGGTTCAATAATTTCTTAAGTATGCTCTCTTCTTGCACCTAGTGTGACCTGGAAGACCAGAAAGAGAGTTATTAGCCCATCTTAAAAATAAAAATAAAAAATTGACATGCATAGAGCAAGAGATTCTAGGGGAAGGTTTATAGCTAGAGCCAAGAGTTTGATTTTCACAACTCCATCTTCTTCAAGGCATAGACAAGATTCACCACCATCTACTCCTAGCCTTAAGATCCCTGGAATTCTAGGAGCAGCAGCGGAATTAGAGGATTCTCCTACACTATCTACCAAATCTCATTTAGAAGAAGACCCTTTCTTTACTTCTACAGGAGAGCATATTGTAATTAAAGAATTAGAATCACCTGAAGAAGAAAAGGAAGAAACTCCCTCTCATCCTCCCTTGATAGAAGAACCAGAGAACTCTGAGGACTCTGAAGAAACTATCATGATAGAGGAAGTAGTAGATGGATTCGGAGGTAGAGGTAAAGGTAGGGGAGGAGGAAATAATGGAGGCAACAATGGTGGAGGTGGAGGTAATAATGGAAGAAATAGGGAAGGAGACAACTTGTTTGGATTCCCTATAGTTGATGAGGAAACTCATACAACGATGAAAAACATCTCACCATCTGTCCTCCCCAACTTTTATGGATTGCGAAGTGACGATCCTAAAACATTTATGTTTGAGTTTGAAGTCGTGTGCCGAACCTATGACTATATGAAAGACTCTCAAAACTCAAATTATTTCCTTCGACATTGAAGGGGGGCGCTTTGAAATGGTTCATGGAATTAGTTACCCAATCTATTAGGACTTGGAATGATATGAAACAAACATTTTTGGATAGATCCCTGGACTATTGCATGCCCACCAATCACAAAGATGAGGTATTCAAAATGGTACAAAAAGAAGATGAAAACTTGGAGGATTTACTTGAAATATTTCAATACAACTTAAAGATAGCAAAGATGAGCAACTTAGATGAGGAAACAATGAAAGCCCTTTTATTGAAAGCCATCAAAGATGAATGGATAGATATTTTAAACATGATAGAGAAAGGAGACATTTCTTAACTTCCACTTCATGACATAGCAGAACTATGTGTCGATCTCTCAAGAGGAAAATCTAACACAAGAAAAGGGCCTAGAGATCCTTCTCTCATCAAGGCAAACAAATCTGCAACTGGGTCAGTAAGTAGGGCAGAAATTGGCAATATTCTTAATGAATTCAAAACTAATATCTTGGGGAGCCTTAGTGAACAACTAGACACCCTTAAAATTCAAAACAGGTAGAAAGCAGAAACTAATGCTCTAGCCATCTTTTATCCGAAATGTAGGAAGAAACATGCTCTAAGGGAATGCCCCTTGGATGCAAATTTTGTAGAAACATGTATGATTTGCTCAAAGAATCATGAGACCAAGGATTTTCCTTCAATTCCTAGACTCAAAGCTGCCTTTCAAGAAGATCCAAATTCAGTAGAATCTCTCTGTTTCGTTGCAACAAGACCTTGGCAGGGGCAACAAACTCAAGAGTTCAACAACCCTATGAATTTTCAACCCCCACCAAATTGGAATCCTTGGCAACAACCTTGGCCCCAACCTCAAAATCCATATCAATCATGGGTACAAGGTATGCAAAATCCTTATGGGATATTTGCTCAATTTTATCAATTTCCTCCATATTTTCAACAAACTCCGCAACTTCCAAATCAAAGTCCACAACTTTCATTGCCATTTCCTCAACAACAACCTCCTCAACAAAATCCCAATCTTCAACTCATGCTCCTGTTTCAACAGAAGACAAATCAACTGTTAGGATATTCCGACACATAGGAAATAGTTAAGTTCAACTTGGTCTAGTATAGAGTTAGGTATAGAGTTAGGTAAAGTGTGTTTCTTTACCATTGTACATTTTGTAACTTA
>APFE030487787.1:0-55979 GCA_000404065.3 Pinus taeda
GGAAGTCATCACTTCCAGTCAGCTTGTCATCCTCCCTGAATTCAAGCTTAGTGGAATCCATTTCCTTCGATGATGATTGTTATAGATAGAGTTGTCTTCACCTCAGCTCTGATACCATGTAAAGTTTTGTAGATGTTCTATGCTAAGAGCAATTTCACTTTTCTCACAGCAATCATACAAGTAGTTAAGCAAAATGCAGATAGAACATATGAGCAGATCTTACAGAAGACAAATCAGAAACAGAAAAAATGTGTGTGTTCGTTTCGGCGGTCAACAGGATGCTTCAACCAGCAAAGTCTCCTTTGGTCAGCCAGCCCAGATGTGTCACAACAACCCTCCAACCAGTAGATGAGTCAACCCAAGTCAATTCTGCAAAAGTAAACGCTGTCCTGAAAAGTCAACGCAGGGGCAGCAAGCTAAAAGTCAACGCAGCAGCAAAACGGTCAACCCTTTGACCTCGATTTTTGTGCCAAATAGTACGGCCTTCAAAAATCGAACTTTCCACCAATTTTCAGCTTGATTGGACCAAGTGTTGACCAAAGTCAACGCTGGTCAAACTTTCTCCGAAACCCTAGCAGCAGAAACCTAGCAGCAGAAAATCCGTACGGTCTGTCCTCTTCGTCCTTCCCACGTGTCGCTGAAATTCGTCCTCTAGGTAGCTCGTACTCTCTAAGATGAGAGAGGAAGATGTGAGTTGTTGTGATGAAATTCTCTCCAACTTCTCCTGTATATATATCCATCAATGAGGGTGTGTGACACATCTGTTGGGCATGTGAGCCTACATGACAAAACTGGCTGACCTTGCACATATAATTTATTAAGAATAATAAATTCAAAATATAAGTTCTGCTCATCGGATTAAGACTATTTTTATATGGATTTTACACCTCTCAGAAAGAGGAATCCAACAAAAATATTAGCCTCTTAATCTGAGCATCAGAACATGGAGTTTGGACCTAGTTGTCCAAATTTAACAAAAACCAATATCCAAAGTCCAACAGATTAGCCCAAAAGTCAAATCTGGTCAAACTGTCAAATTTGCAATTATGGTCAAAGTCAACAACAATCAAAGATACCCATGCACTTCTTGTTCCTCATGCGTACTTTCTGTGAGACCTTCTTACTTCCTGTGACAACTTTGCACTTCCTATTCAACCTTTGCACTTCTTGTTCAACCTACGCACTTCTTGTGCCAGCTTCGCACTTCCTGTTTAACCTTCGCATTTCCTGTGATAGCTTCACACTTCTTGTTCAACCTTTGCACTTCTTGTGACAACTTCGCACTTCCTATTCAAACTTCGCACTTCCTATGACAACTTTGCACTTCCTGGTGACAACTTTGCACTTCCCGTGACAGCTTTGCACTTCCTATGACAGCTTTGCACTTCTTGTTCAACCTTCGATTTCAGATAGAACGAACCTCCAGAAGAAGAAGAAATGATATGTGATGATGATGTCCAAATGACCTTGAGGTCACTTGTATTTATATGCAACTTTGGAAGGGAAATTTGACTTTAGGCCTGTTGTCGCTCAAATTGTACACCAGAATGCGACAATGCTCAGGGTAGGGGTTGTCACTTTAATCCCTACCCTCTCTAGTTAAGTTGTCTCCTAACTGCAGACTAAGCGGGGTAGTCCCTATGGACAAGATGATGAACAACCTCAATGAAGGGAGAAAACAAACTAGAAGGAGCATGGAACTATAGGGCCTGCAAAAAGAGGATAGACCTCATTCTTGAAAGAACAAAGTTTTGGATCTCATTAAAGGAAAAGTCAAGAAGCCTACTAATGAATCAAGTGATGCAAAGAAAGAAAAGTTTAGAGAAATTGAAATCGTGGCTATGAACCTAATAGTGGGTGGAGTTAAGGATAACCTAGTTTCATACATATCCAACATAAATTCTTCTCAAGAAATGTATGAGGCTCTCTCCAAGTTATTCACAATCAAAAACATTGGTCAAATAGAAAGCCTCAAGGATGAACTAAGAATTGTTAAGATGACAAATGTGTTGAAAAGTGTAACTAGGTTCAGTCTTCATAATGACATGTGCAATTTTGTTTTATGTAATTGATGAAGAGAATAAAAATAAAATTATTATTGTAATACTTGTCTCATGTGTTTCATGAGCAAGGAATTTTATTTTAGTGATGGCTCCCATTGTGAGCCTTTAGGATTTGTCAACTAGTCATAAAAGTTAATTTGAGTCTATGTCATGTATGAAGGACCCTTCTTGGGCATGTTATATATTTATATAAGTCCTTAAATAAGTTAGAAAGCCCTCCAAGACCAAGACAAAGTCACCTCCTTCAAATCAACTTCAAAAGAATAATATAAATCTCTCAAATAGACATGCCAGCTCACTATCATGTCATGTCGGCTTATTTTGATGGGAAACAACTATAAATAGGGTTGTTCGTATTCATTTCAGAGGAGAATTTCAGAGATTCGGTCACCATATGTAACGAATAAAATATATATAAATAATGTAAAATAATATAAATGATAATAAGCATAAATAATAGTTAGTTAAGCTAGTAATTAGGTTGAAGAGGCATGTCTAATAGGACATGACTCTTCATGAAGAGACATTTGCCTGATATATAAGCAAGCCTCTCGTTCTCATTTGTAATTCATTCTCATTCTTATTTTTGTTCATTTTTAATATATAATATTTGTATCCTCATGGATATCTTGATATTCGAAGCCTTTTGGAGTAATTAATTTGTAGAAGGAACTTTGTTCGCTTCATTCGGTATCAGTGCAGTTCGGTCCTCTAGGTTGCTTAACCGGTATACAGAGCTCGTTCTCCGATCCAAGTCTTTGACTATCGAAATTCGTCAACCTTGTTGTCATATAATTGAAGCATTTTGCTCAATATTTGAGAGTTTCTCCTTTTCTCCGTTTTTCTAGGCCTTTGGCCATAAAAAGAAAGAATTAACCAAAAAAAAAGATATAAGTAAATAAAATTAAAAAAAGAAGAAGAAGAAGAAAAAAAAAGTAAAAGAAAAAACAAAACGGATACAAACTCTCATACCAAGTATATTTAAAACTTTTGACGTGGAGAAGCCCGTGGTTTTAAAAACAACCCATGGTAATTGCCCATGGTATTTTAAAAAGTAAAAACAAAAAAAACAAAAAAACAAAAGACAAAAAACAAAAGGAACTCATTTTACTTTTTACATGGAGAACATTTTAACGGAGGTTTTAAAAACAACCCATGGTAATAGCCCATGGTATTTTAACATCGTGACCGTGTCATATGAAAAGACATGACCTTTATATTTATTAAGTCGGGTGACATTAAAAATTTATCAAGGAAGTAATTAAGTATATAAAAAGAGGGATCAAGCCTTTTGTCATCGACAAGCTTTGAGGACAAAGCTCTTTGAGGAAGGAGGCAATGCAACGAATAAAATATATATAAATAATGTAAAATAATATAAATGATAATAAGCATAAATAATAGTTAGTTAAGCTAGTAATTAGGTTGAAGAGGCATGTCTAATAGGACATGACTCTTCATGAAGAGACACTTGCCTGATATATAAGCAAGCCTCTCGTTCTTATTTGTAATTCATTCTCATTCTTATTCTTATCCATTTTTAATATATAATATTTGTATCCTCATGGATATCTTGATATTCGAAGCCTTTTGGAGTAATTAATTTGTAGAAGGAACTTTGTTCGCTTCACCATACATGTAGGAACCAACACTATTTTTTTTTAATCAAAATAAAGATACAACCAGAAGAGAATAGCATTGGAAATTCAAATTTATTAAGCACTATTTAACACATCCCTTCATTTCACTTCATTGAACATATCATCTAATTTACATATATTTAACTAAAGCCATAATGAAGTCATACAAAAGAATATTATAACAACATAGGTACTGTCCACTAGAAGACAAGATTCAAACTTGACTTGCCGCTACTTGTCTTCTTTTGTTGTCGGTCGCCTCCAAGTGTGAATGTCGACATGCTTGATCCGAATGTAGTGACCCACCGGTTGACCTCCCATCCTACTCGGGTACTCTCCTTCCCCGCAAACCCCCGAATTGCAATGGGGTTGTAAAACAAAGGAATGTATTAGCTGGTAGGGGAGAGCACTCCTTGGTTCAAGAGTCCTCTCTCTAAAGTCCTCTACCTTACCAAACTCACTATAGCTCGTAGTCACTATGACATGGTCTCAAACATCCAACAGTAGGGTAAAAAAAAGTCCCTTAGGTGACACTTGGCCTTTCATGCATAATTAATTATTTTTGATAATCTAATAGTTTGATTATTCACTGTTAAATTATGGTATGTTCTATGCTTAGAGCAGTTTACTTCTTTTCTTCTTATTAAGATACATTGAGTAAAGTGCAGATAGAACATTAAACGATCGATAGAAAACAAGCCAAGACAAGAGACACAAGATGTGGCAGCTAGCCAGGGACAAACCCCAATGCGGGGAAACCCTTTGATCAAATCTTTTTATCTTCAATAGTTCAGCAGAGAGAAATAGTACAAAATCAGAATTCTATAATTTTATAGTAGCCGCAGCAAACCCTAAATCAGTAAAGTCAAACCTAGTCAAACGAGATGAAATCGACCTCCAATATCCTTGGTCAATTTCCCGGTCAACTAGTCTTCGAACAACTTGAAGAATCAGCCCTTAAACAGCCCCAAACACACAGTCAAACTGCTGCACCAAACTAGGGCAGTCAACGCTGGTCAAACTTGTGGTCAGATTGCCTCGATTATTGTGCCAAAAAATGCGGCCTGCCTAGGAGAAGCAGCCACACCAAAACCGCACTCTTCTAAGGTCAATGCTTGGTCAACGCTGGTCAAAGAGACCTTCAACAGCTTGTGCGTCCTCCTTCTTCCCACGTGTGAGTTGCTCCTTGTGTAACCCAAAGCTAAGGAGAGAGAGAAGAAATGAGTGAGATTAGATGATGATAAAATGAATCAACCTCACTTGTATTTATATGATTCACTGAGCATGTGTGCCACACATGTAACTGCTGGCCAACCTTGACAATTTGTCAAGTAAATACAAATAAATTCATATCTCCATAAATACTTGTTGGAATCGGATGATCTTTAGATCAATCCTACACCTCTTGACAAGAGGAATCTAGGAAAAATATCAGCTACCATAAATGAGATGACCCATATGGAGTTTGGCCCTAGTTGCCAATTTTAACACTCCCTCTCAACTAGGGAGAACTCCATCTGCTAATCCGTTTGACCGTCTATACTGTCCCAGCCATCAAATGCACTACCTTGCGCTGCTGGTGCTGCTCTGCTGAACTATTGAAGAAGAAGAAATGATCGAGGATATATCATACCATCCTCCACTGACCTGAAGTCAATCTCAGAGTGTGTCATACCACTCTCACTAATCCCAAATCAGTATCATTGATCCTAGATCAATGGAGGTCATCCTAGCATAGCGAGTACGGTAGATACAATGATGTGACCATCGATAGTACTACTAATGGTCCCTAACCCCATTTCCCTACTCATTGATCAGATGAGAGGTACTTCCTATGAGTCCCAGACTGCATGGGTAGGATGCCTTGACAAGAGAACTAATCATCATGTCCACAGGAGAACGAATCATCCTGTCCAATAGTCATCGCAGAAGAACTAATCATCCTGACCCACAGGAGAACTAAACATCTTGTCCCACAGTCGCCATGAGAGAACTAATCATCCTGGCCCACAGGAGAACTATCATCCTGTCCCATAGTCGCCATGGGAGAACTAATCATCCTGACCCACAGGAGAACTAATCATCCTGTCCCACAGTTGCCACGGGGTGTCACAGGGGAAGGTTGAACCTTTCACCTTGTACATAGTGCACCATCAGGGGATGGTGAGTCGCCCTGTGGTCGCATGTCGCTCCAAGAAGTACCCCGCACCCCCTGGAGCTCCTAGAGCTCAATATATGCATCATATACGACCCTCATAAGAGGGTCTCTCAACAACACCAAGTCGTTCTCGGAAAGTCAGGAATTTGACCTTTTCCAGGGGCTTTGTCAAAATGTCGGCGACCTGTTCATCTATATTGATATGTTGGAGCCTTATTGCTCCCTGTTGTACCATATCCCTAATATAGTGGTACCTGATATCGATGTGCTTGGAGCGATCATGAAATACGGGATTCTCTGATAAACAAATCCCGCTCTGGTTGTCACACAAGATCACGGTAGTATCCAATGTGAATCCAAACAGCTCACTGAAGAGCTTTCGCAACTAGACCACCTCATAAGAGGCCATACTAGCAACAATGTACTCTGCCTCGACGGTGCTCAAAGCCACCGACTTCTACTTCCTGCTCATCCAGGATATTGAGGCAGATCCCAAAGAGAAACAACACCCGGAAGTGCTCTTTTGGTCCACCACACTGCCTGCCCAATCAACATCGGTATATCCAAGTAGTCTCACATCTCCGGCAGTGTATCTCAACCCATGAGTGATTGTGCCACAAAGATATCTCAACAGATTCTTGGCACCAATCTAATCTGTGTGGTGAGACTCAACCATATGTTGACTCAATGTGTTGACTACAAAGCATATATCCGGGTGGGAGTTCACCAAGAACATCAATGCTCCAACGAGTTGATGATACTCGGTAGCATTTTGTAAAACAGGTCCGACAACACTACCGCTTAACTTTTTGAAGTCAAGCTCCATCGGAGTAGTCACGGGCTTGCAGTCCACCATACCGATTCTCTCCAATATTTTCACCACATATTTCCTTGAGATAGGAAAATCTCCCTTGGTTTCTGCCAGACTTCCAGTCCTAGGAAATAGTGCATCAGCGCTAGGTCTTTCATCTCGAACTCAGAAGCCAACTCCCTTTTACATTTGAGAATGAGAGGGTCTGCACCTATTAGAAAGAGGTCGTCAACGTACAACACCAGTATGAGAGGTTTGTCATCTTCAACCTTAAAGTAAAGGTTAGGGTTGGCTTCACTCCTAGTGAATCCCATCTTCATTAGGTAGCTATCGATCCTCTCATACCATGCTCGGGGTGCCTGCTTCAGCCCATAGAGGGCTTGCTTCAACCTACACACGTGAGATTCCCGATCATGAATCTCAAATCCTTCGAGTTGTTCCACATAGACTTCCTCTTTGATCAAACCATGCAAGAATGTGGTCTTGACATCCATCTGATGTAGGTTCCATCCTTGCGAAGCAGCAAGGGATATGATCGAGCGGATGGTGGTATATCGGGCAACAGGTGCAAATATCTTGTCATAGTCTATACCTTCCTTCTGAGAGAAGCCATAAGCGACAAAATGAGCCTTATACTTTTTAGCACTTCCATCAACTGCATGCTTTATCTTGTAAAGCCATTTCGAAGTGACAATTGCTTTGTCCTGGGGTCTGGGGACCACATCCCAGACATCATTTTTTATGATGGACTCATATTCCTCAGTCATAGCATCCTTCCATACTTGATGCTTGACAGCTTCTACAAATGATGAAGGCTCATTTTGGATGATCGTGCTCATGATGGTCAAGTATTCCTGATACCTGGTCGGCTTCTTACATTCCCGAAAAGTCCCTTTGGGTGCAATGTGTCCTTCAGCATCATCCAGTGTCCCCCTAAGCCATGAAGGCCTCTTCCTAGAAGCGGAAGGCTCTTGTGAAGGGGGATCAATAGGATCCATAGGTTCTTCCACATCGGGCATCGTCTCATCTTCCTTTTCCTTCGGTTCCCTGGTGTCAGCTTCTTTAGATCCCCTTTGAGTAGGAAGATTGTCAACTTTGCTAAGAGCCATATCTTCATCAAAGGTGACATCATGGCTAATCTCGATTTCCCTTTGACCAGCCACAAATTCTATAGCCCTTAGTATTTTCGCTATGGCCCACGAAGGTTCCTTTCTTTCCAGATGCAC
The DNA here is from genome assembly GCA_000404065.3 of Pinus taeda. Lineage (NCBI taxonomy): Eukaryota > Viridiplantae > Streptophyta > Pinopsida > Pinales > Pinaceae > Pinus > Pinus taeda. The sequence goes on from APFE030487787.1 coordinate 7,899, forward strand.
CCAATTTATTCATTTTCTCCTTCGACACATGAAAATATACAGGACTTCCGAAAATTCTAAAATGAGATACATCAGGTTTCTTACTAGTGAACATCTCTTCGGGAGTCTTGGAACCCAATGCTTGGTGAGGGCATCAGTTTTGCATATATACGACGCTATTCACAGCTTCGGCCCATAGAAACGTTAGAAGTCTTTGATCATGGAGCATAGCACAGACGACTTCCACAATCGTATGATTCTTCCTTTCCGCCACACTGTTCTGCTTAGGAGTATGTGGTGTTGTAGTCTCCCTCTTAATGCCAACCTCTTTGCAAAAGTCGTGGAACTCATTGGATTCATACTCAGTCCCATTATCAGTCCTTAAGATCTTAATTTTCTTTTCGGTTTGATTCTTGATCAAGTCTTTGAAGTGACGAAACCAAGTGAACACTTCATCATTCTTTTTCAAGAAGTATATCCAAGTCTTGCGAGAATAGTCATCTGTAAAAGTGAGGTAATATAAATATCCTCGAAGGAGTTCACAGGTATCATACCAAATATGTCTGAGTGAACCAACTGCAATATATCAAAGGTCTTGCTTTGGCTTAAGGGGAATGGTCCCCTTTTGAGCTTCCCTTCAGCACATCCAAGACATACACCTTCTTGCTCTACTCGGAACTCGGGCATCCCTGTCACCATTTGTCTTGCATTGAGTAGAGCTTTATAATGAAGGTGAGCAAACCTCCGATGCCATAGTTTGGACTGAAGTGACGTGTCACAAGACATGACACACAGTGGACTTCCTCTGACCTGATATAATGAATCGACTCGAAACCCAAGAGTGAAAGCTTCTTTAAAATTCTTTTTCCATACACGTTCCTTGCCATCGATGAAGGTCACCTTGTAGCCTTTGTCTTCCATTGTCGAAACAAACACCAGGTTCTTTTTGAGATCAAGTACATATAGGACTTCTTGCAAATGAATTGTATTACCCTGATTCAATTTAAGAGTGACATTCTTTATGCCTTTCACGGGATGTTTTGCGTCCCCAAGAACAATTTCCAGGTTGGTCTCCTTCTCTATCAAATTAGAGAGAGCTTCTTTGTAACCAGTGAAGTGCCTTGAGGCACCACTATCAGTAAGTCAATTTCCCAGCGAGTTCGGGGGAGCAGTAGTAGAGAGGGTTGCTGGTAGACAATATTCATCTTGGTTATTGTTAACAACTTTATATTCATACCTAGAGTTTCTTGCCTTCTTGAAGGGTTGTCCTCTTCCTTGATTTTCGACATTTGTTTTACCTCTGCCATTGGACCTGCCATTCCTTTGATTGCCTTGAGAGTGATTATGATCATCGTCATGGTGTGAGTCCCTTTTATCAGGGCACTCCCTCTCATAGTGGCCCATTTTGTTGCAATTGTAACGTCGCCCTTTTCTTCCACCCTTCGGTCCAGCCTTTCCTTTGGATTTAGCCCCAGAATTGTTTCTTCTTTTAGCATGAGAAGAAAAGGCAAAGGGATTGCCTTTAAGTGCGGGCATTTCTTGCTCTTCCATCCTTGTTTCTTCTTGAATACATCTATCCATCAATTCCTCAAATCCCAGGATGACATTATTGTTGAGAAGAGTAGTCCTGAATATATACCATTCAGGTGGCAGTCCACCAAGAGTTGTGATAGTCATTTCCCTGTCAGGAACTACTTCCCTGATAGATAGGAGATCATTCTTGATCTCGGTGGTTCTTAAAAAATATGCTTGCATACTCTCATCTTTGCCCTTCTTAATTTCCTTTAGCTTATTTCTAAGGAACAAAACTTGATTTGCATCATTAACTTTAAATAAACTCAACAGCCTATCGTAGATTTCCTTGGAGGTGGTTAGTTCGGAAACATAGGCCATCAGGAGCTTGTCGATAGAGTCCCAGATGATCTTCTTTGCTTTGACTTCTCCCTTGGTCCACTTGCTTCTGGCAGCAACAGATGCATTTGATGGAGGCGCAACAATATTGCCTCTCACATGGTCCAACACTTCCTGATCTTCTAAAGTCAGATTGAGAGACATCTTCCATCCGTGATAGTCAGACTTCTCACGGAGCTTGTCTTCGGCGGGGAAGAGTCTTGAGGACCCCATGTAGTTTTTAGGATAGCCTTGCCGACTTTCGGTGATTGCTCTTGCTCTTGCTCTTGCTTGGGCTTTGTCTTCACTTCAGCTCTGATACCATGTTGTTAAATTATGGTATGTTCTATGCTTAGAGTAGTTTACTTATTTTCTTCTTATTAATATACATTAAGTAAAGTGCAGATAGAACATTAAACGATCAATAGAAAACAAGCCAAGACAAGAGACACAAGATGTGGCGGCTAGCCAGGGACAAACCCCAATGCGGGGAAACCCTTTGATCAAATCTTTTTATCTTCAATAGTTCAGCAGAGAGAAATAGTACAAAATCTGATTTATATTAGCAGTAGCAAACCCTAGATCAGCAGCATCAGCATTAGTGGCTTCATCATCAAAACTAGGGCAGACGATATCTCACAAACCGACTGTCGGATCAGCTTGATTCCACCACCAAAAGTTGCGGCTTCCAGAGGAGGTTCAGATGAACCTACAACACAGTTCAGATGAGGAGATCTTCTGGTCCACGCAGGTCAAACTTCACTTCTGCAGTTGCAACTTCAATTTCAGCAACTTCCTTCAAACTAGGGCAGTCGATATCTTGCAAACCGTCCATCGGATTGACTTGATTCCACCACCAAAAGTTGCGGCTTTTAGAGGAGGTTTAGATGAACCTACAACGTTGTTCAGATGAGGAAATCTTCTGGTCCACGTAGGTCAAACTTCACTTCTGCAGTTGCAGCTTCAGTTTCAGCAGCTTCCTTCAAACTAGGGCAGTGGATATCTTGCAAATTGTCCGTCGGATTGACTTGATTCCACCACCAAAAGTTGCAGCTTTCAGAGGAGGTTCAAATGAACCTACAACGCAATTCAGATGAGGAGATCTTCTAGTCCACGCAGGTCAAACTTTACTTCTGCAGTTGACGCGTCAGTTTCAGTAGCTTCCGGCTTCACATGTGTGAGGGAGAGACCCTTTTCTGTGCAGTAGAGAAGAGACTCTTTTCTGCGCAGTAGAGAGAGAGAGATGTGATGAGATGAGTGAGTGCAAATGAGGAAAAGTCCTATATTTATACACAACTGTTGATGTTTGAATAGATGTGACTGTTGGGCTTCTAAGCCTACATGAGTTGTAGGTCAGCTTGATAATAATTCCATAATCAAAATAAATTCATATCTTCATGAATACTTATCGGAATCGGATGATCTTTAGATCAATCCTACACCTCTGGACGAGAGGAATATAATGAACATATTATCAGCCATGAATAAGATGACCCACATGAAGTTTGGCCCTAGTTGCCAATTTTAACACTCCCTCTCAACTAGGGAGAACTTCATCTGCAATCTGTCTGTCAATTGCTACTATTCATCCATCAAATGCACTGCCCTGTATAGCCTGACCCTTGCCCTGCTCTGCTCTATTCTGCCTGTTTTGCTTTGTCTTGTTCTGCCCTGTACTGACTTGTACAACTCTACTCTGCTTTTGTCCAAATTATGAAGAAGAAGAAATGATCGAGGATGTATCATACTGACTCAAAGTCAGTCTCAAAGTATGTACCGCTGGTCCTAGACCAGTCTCAACCAACCCGAAGTCAGTGTCATAGTGAGTACAACAACTACCACTTGTCCCAGACCAGTAACATCCTCCACTGACTCAAAGTCAGTCTCAGAGTGCGTACCACTGGTCCCAGACCAGTAACAACCGACCCGAAGTCAGTGTCATAGAATGTACCACTCCTACCACTGGTCCCAGACCAGTATCATTAATCCCAGATCAATGGAGGTCATCCTAGCGTAGGGAGGACGGTAGATACAACGATGCGTCCATCAGTACTACTATGGTCCCTAACTTCATTTCCCTGCTCATTGATCAGATGAGAGGTACTTCCCATGAGTCCCAGACTGCATGGGTAGGATGCCTCAACAGGAGAACTAATCAATCCTGTCCTCACAGGAGAACACATCAATCCTGTTACAATCGCCATGGAGAACACATCAATCCAAGCCTCATAGGAGAACACATCAATCCCGCTACAATCGCCATGGAGAACACATAATCCAGGCCTCACAGGAGAACACATCAATCCTGCTACAATTGCCATGGAGAACACATCAATCCAGGCCTCACAAGAGAACACATCAATCCTGTTACAGTCGCCATGGAGAACACATCAATCCAAGCCTCACAGGAGAACACATCAATCCTGCTACAATCGCCATGGAGAACACATCAATCGAAGCCTCACAGGAGAACTAATCATCCTGCTACACAGGAGAGCGAATCATCCTGTTCCACAAGAGAGCGAATCATATTGTCCCACAAGAGAGTGAATCATCTTGTTCCAGTGTGCACCACCAGGGGAGGGTGAGTCACCCTGTGGTCGTATTTTGCTCCAGTAAGAACCACAAGCCCCTAGAGCTCCCAGAGCTCAATGTATGCAACATGCAGGACCCTTGTAGAAGGGTTTCTTGACGACTCCAAGTCGTTTGGGAAAATCACAGATTAGATCTTTCCTCGGGGCTTTGACAAGGTGTATCGACCTGTACATCATCTTAATTCGATGGAGCCTCCTTGCTCATCGACTTACCATATCCCAGATGATGTCTATCTGCTGGAGCAATCGACGAATATGGGATTCCTCAATAATCAAATCCCACCTCTAGTTGTTACAGAGAATCACAGTGGTATGTGTTCAAACAGCTCACTAAAGAGCTTCCCCAACCAAGCAGCTTCATATGAGATCATACTCCTAGATATGTATCCAGTCTCGGCGATGCTTATGGCAACCGACTTCTGCTTCCTGCTCATCCATTATATCGAAGCAGAATCCAAAGAGAAACAACACTAAAAAGTGCTCCAGTGATCCTCCACACTACTTGCCTAATCAGCATTCGAATAATCATGCAGTTTCATATTTCCGACAGTGTATCTCAATCCATGAGAGATTGTGCCCCGAAGATATCTAAGAGGATTCTTGGCACCAATCTAGGGAGGCTCAACCAAATATGATTTCACAAGGCTAATTGCAAAACATATGTTTGGACAGAGGTTCACTAAGAACATCAACACGAATGAGTTTTTGAAACTTAGAGGCATTTCCCAAATCTGGTCCGACATCACTACCATATAACTTCTGAAAGTTAAGATCCTCAAGGTAGTCACAGGCTTGCAGTCCACCATACCAACTCTTTTCATAATCTTCACCACATATTTTCCTTGAGATAGGAAAATTTCCCTTGGCTCCTGCCACACTTCAAGTCCTTGGTTCTTCATTTCAAATTCAGAAGCCAACTCCCTCTTACATTTGTGAATGAGAGGGTATGCACCTGTTAGAAAGAGGTCATCAACATACAACACCAATATGAGAGGCTTGTCATCTTCAACCTTAAAGTAAAGGTTAGGATCGACTTAGTGAATCCCAACTTCATCAATTAGCTATCGATCCTCTTAGACCATGGTCGGGGTGCTTGCTTCAGCCTATACAGAGCCTTCTTCAACCTGCATACATGAGATTTTTGATCATAAATCTCAAATCCTTCGGGTTGCTCCACGTAGACCTCTTCTTTGATCGAACCGTGCAAGAACGCGGTCTTGACATCCATCTGATGTAGGTTCCATCCTTGTGAAGCCGCAAGGGCTATGATCGAACGGATGGTCGTATATCTGGCAACAGGTGCAAATATCACATCATAGCTATACCTTCCTTCTGGGAGAAACCACGAGCAACAAAACGAGCCTTATACTTTTCCGTACTTTCATATGCTGCATGCTTTATCTTGTAAAGCCATTTAGAAGTGACAATTGTCTTGTCCTGGGGTCTGGGAACTACTTCCCAGACATCATTCTCCATAATAGACTCATATTCTTTGGTCATAGCATCCTTCCATACTTGATGCTTAACGGCATCTAAGAATGATGGAGGCTCATTTTGTATGATCGTGCTCATGATGGTCAAGTATCCCTGATCCCTGTTAGGTTTCTTATTTTCACGGAAGGTTCCTCAGGATGCAGCATGTCCTTCAGCATCATCAAGTATCCCCCTAAGCCATGAAGGCCTCTTCCTAGAAGAGGGAGGCTCAGGTGGATAAATAAGATCCATGGGTTCCTCCACATCAGGCATTGTTACATCATCTACCCATTGAGACAGCTTCCACAATCGTACGGTTCTTCCTTTCCGCCACACCATTCTTCTCAAGAGTATGTGGTGTAGTAGTCTCCCTCTTAATGCCAGCCTCAGATATGCCTGAGTGAACCAACTATAATATATCGGAGTTCTTGCTTTGGCTTGAGGGGAATGGTCCACTTTTGAGCTTTTCTTCGACACATCCTGGACATACACCTTCTTTCTCTACTCAGAATTTGGGCATCTTTGTCACCATTTGTCTTACAACAGGTAGAGATTTATAATGAAGGTGGGCAAACCTCCGATCCCAAAGTTCAGACTAAAGAGATGTGTTATAAGATATGACACCTAGCGGACTTCCATTGACCTGATGAATCAACATGAAACCCAAGAGTAAAGGCATCTTTAACATTATTTTTCCATATACGTACCTTGTCATCGCTGAAGGTTACCTTGTAGCCTTTGTGTTCCATTGCCGAGATGGACACCATGTTCTTTTTGAGGTCAGGTGCATTTAATACATCCTAGAATTTCTAGCCTTCTTGAATGGTTGTCCTCTTCCTTGATTCCCAGCTCTCCTCTTACCTTTGGTATTGAACTTGTCATTCCTTTGATTGCCATCAGAGGGATTTTGATCATTGTCCCGGTGTGAGTCCTTTCTATTAGGGCATTCCCTTGCATAGTGACCTGCTTTATTGCAAATGTAACATTGTCCTTTTCTTCCACCCTTAGGTCCGATCTTTCTTTTAGATTTAATCTCGGAATTATTTCTTTTCTTAGCATGAGAAGAAAAGGCAGTAGGAGGACCTTTAGGCAAGGGCATTTCTTGCTCTTCTACCCTTGTTTCTTCTTGAATGCATCTAGTCATTAATTCCTCGAAACCAAGAATTACATTTTTGTTCAGAAGAGTAGTCCTGAACACGTATCATTGGGATGGTAATCCTCCAAGAGTCGCAAGTGCCATTTCTTTGTCAGTAATAGTCTCCCCAATAGATAGGAGATCGTTCTTGATCTCGATGATTCTTAAGAAGTATGCTTGCATACTCTCATCTTTACCCTTCTTGATTTCCCTCAGCTTATTTCTAAGAAACAAAACTTGATTTGCATCATTAACTTTAAATAAACTCACCAGTCTATCATAGATTTCCTTGGAGGTGTCCAGTTCAGAGATGTAGGCCACCAAGTGCTTGTCGATAGAGTCCCAGATGATCTTCTTTGTTTTGACTTCTCCATTTTTCCATTTGTTCCAGGCAACAGCGGATGCATTTGATGGAGGCTCAACAATATTGCCTCTTACATGGTCCAACACTCCTCGATCTTCTAGGGTTAGATCGATAGACATCTTCCATCCGTGATACTCAGCTTTCTCATGGAGCTTGTCTTCGGCAGGAAAGAGTGTTGAGGACCCCATAGATCTTATAGGATAGCCTTGCCAATCTTCTCTTCGGTGATTGCTCTTGCTCTTGCTCAGGCTTTCTCTTCACCTCAGCCCTGATCCCATGTTAAGTTATGGTATGTTCTATGCTTATAACAATTTACTTCTTTTTCTTATTATATTCCACATATTAGCAATCACAGGTACATAAAGTAAAGTGTAGATAGAGCATTAAACGATAGACAGAAAACAAGCCAAGACAAGAGACATAAGATGTGGCGGCTAGCCAGGGACAAACCCCACATTGTGTGGGGAAACCCTTTGATCAAATCTTCTTTTATCTTCAATAATTCAACAGAGAGAAATAGTACAATAAATCTGATTTATATCAACAGTAGCAAACCCTAGATTAGCAGCATCAACATTAGCGACTTCATCATCAAAACTAGGGCAGATGATATCTCACAAATCGATTGTCAGATCAGCTTGATTCCACCACCAAAAGTTGCAGCTTCCAGAGGAGGTTCAGATGAACCTATAACACAGTTCAGATGAGGAGATTTTCTGGTCCATGTAGGTCAAACTTCACTTCTACAGTTATAACTTCAGTTTCAGTAGCTTCCTTCAAACTAGGGCAATTGATCTCTTGCAAACCATCCATCAGCTTGACTTGATTCCACCACCAAAAGTTGCGGCTTTCAAAGGAGGTTTAGATGAACCTACAACATAGTTCAGATGGGGAGATCTTTTGGTCCACACAAGTCAAACTTCACTTTTGCAGTTGCAACTTTAGTTTCAAGAGCTTCCTTCAAACTAGGGCAGTCGATATCTTGCAAACCGTCTGACGAATTGACTTGATTCCACCACCAAAATTTGCCGCTTTCAGAGGAGGTTCAGATGAACCTACAATGCAGTTCAGATGAGATCTTCTGGTCCACGCAGGTCAAACTTTAATTCTGTAGTTGCAGCTTCAGTTTCAACAGCTTCCAGCTTCACATGTGTGAGGGAGAGACCCTTTCCTGTGCAGTAGAGAAGAGACTCTTTTCTGCTCAGTAGAGAGAGAGATGTGATGAGATGAGTGAGTGCAAATGAGGAAAAGTCGTCCTATATTTATACACAACTGTTGATGTTTGAATAGATGCGACTGTTGGGCTTCTAAGCCTACATGAGTTGTAGGTTGGCTTGATAATAATTCCATAATCAAAATAAATTCATATCTTCATGAATACTTATCAGAATCAGATGATCTTTAGATCAATCCTACATCTCTGGACGAGAGGAATCTAATGAACATATTATCAACCATGAATAAGATGACCCACATGAAGTTTGGCCCTAGTTTCCAATTTTAACAAAAGTCAAACTTAGTCAAACGAGATGAAATTGACCTCCAATATGCTTGGTCAATTTCTCGGTCAACTAATCTTCGAACAGCCTGAAGAATCAACCCTTAAACAACCCCAAACACACAGTGAAACTGCAGTTAACTGAAGTCAACCTGCTACCCCAAACTAGGGCAGTGAACGCTGGTCAAACCTGAGGTCAAATTGCCTCTATTTTCGTGCCAAAAAATGCGGCCTGCCTAGGAGAAGTGACTACACCAAAACCACACTCTTCTAAGGTCAATGCTTGGTCAACGCTGGTTAAAGAGACCTTCAACAGCTTCTGCGTCCTCCTTCTTCCCACGTGTGAGCTGCTCCTTGTGTAACCCAAAGCTAAGGGGAGAGAGAGAAGAAATGAGTGAGATGAGACGATGATAAAATGAATCATCCTCACTTGTATTTATATGATTCACTGGGCATGTGTGCCACACATGTAACTGATGGCCGACCTTGACAATTTGTCAAGTAAATACAAATAAATTCATATCTCCATAAATACTTGTCGAAATCGGATGATCTTTAGATCAATCCTACACCTCTCGACAAGAGGAATCTAGGAAAAATATCAGCTGCCATAAATGAGATGACCCATATGGAGTTTGGCCCTAGTTTCCAATTTTAACATTCACCAACCCATGTTTCACTCTTTCATCAAGGATCTCCGAAATTATTTACTTAAATTTTAATTTAAAAATAATATTTTTCCTCACTTCAACAAGATTCCTATTTCTTCTCCTAGTTGTCTCTTGATCTCCCTTTGTACTCCTTAATTTGTGTTCATTACTAAAGTCAATTGATAATTCAAGATTTGATCCCCTATCTACTCCCTAATTTAACTCAAGTTATCTCTTAGATGGATATTCTTATGTTGGTTGTTGCCACATGGAGGTTCTCTATATTTCTCTAAAATTTAATTTATTAATCTTATTTTAATTCACCGTCCTCTTCTCTTAATTAGGTTTAACTATTTTAGGATTAATATTTATTCTTACATTTATGTCCCTCTTTCCCCTTTTTACCTAATTAAACTACATTATCTATCTAATATTTTCCAACAAGGGAAGAGTAGATTTTTTAAGGTATAATATTTTATTTCTTCCTATGATCCTCTTAACCCAAGTTTTATTTTCGGTTTAATTACCTCGGTTTCTAACATCATTTACCCTTGATGTAAATTTACTTGGTTTTCATATCTTGATTATATTTATTAATTTATTTATTTTTAATGATTCCAAGAGTGCCAAGTTTGGTCGTGCCCTTCAAGAAGTTCCCTTGAAGTTCCAAGGGTGTCACGCCTAACAGTTTATTTATGATGCCAAGGGTGCCAAGTTGGTCGTGTTCTTCAAGAAATTCCCTTGAAGTTCCAAGGATGCCACACCTAACAGTTTATTTGTGATGCCAAGGGCGCAAAGTTGGTCGTGCCCTTCAAGAAATTCCCTTGAAGTTCCTAGGGTGCCATGCCACTTGCCCTTCAAGCATTTAGTGGCTATGAGGGGAAAGTATAGGTGCAACGACAGAGACCACTATCATCTCTTATGTTTCCTACTATAGTGAGAGTAATGGTGTCGGGGATCAAGGAATCTGCCTTGATGCATGCCCCCCAATAAAATCCTCATGAGCGACCCAACTTTGAGACCTGCCCTCATGACATTGTGATCTTCAAGGCGAAGGCGTTTCAACCTTTCCTGCCCAAGTCACAGCGGGAGTGCTAGTGGGTGAGATCAGAGACACTTACCTACCCCTCCCATGCAGTTCCATCCAATTGTACAACCCCATCACCCATATGTGAGTCATTCGGCGAAGCAGCTAATCTATGCCTGCAACCACTGATATATCATTAGAATATAGATAAACATATATAGCAGGTTTTAAAATTGGCTTAGAATTTCAAAGATAAAATAATATAAATTTTCATTAAACCAGGTGTCGTCAACTCGTCATATGCGAGTGCCACTGGTGGTTTCCTGCCATACTCAATAATCATCAGTAACAAGGTTTCTCAGTGTTAGTCATTGTCCTAATAGCATCATCAACATCACCTAGTCATTCGCATCATTGTTCATTGTGAACCAGAATTAATGCAAGTAGGTAACATAGGGGACACATCCATCATGGCTATCATCATCATAACATCAATGGAAACATACATATCCGTGAAAAGCTATCAACATCGTAACATCAATAGGAAACATACCTATTCATCAAAGCTAGCATCATCATGATATCAATAGAAAGCATACATATACTTTACTGCTATCATCATCATAAATTCAATAGAGACCAAACATAACCATTTATGCTACAATCATCATAATATCAATAGAGGACATGCATAACCATTAATGCTACAATCATCATAATACCAATAGATAACATACATAACCATTAATGCTATCTTCATCATAATATCAATGGAGAACATACATAAACATCACAACCACTAATAATAGAGTCATGTGTCCAGATCCTCAACCTGAGGTCCTCAAAGAATAAAGTGTGGGCCTTAGGGCTAACTAAATATTAATGTCATATCACTGTTAGTCAACTATAGAGGGGCACTACATACACCCCCTCTTAATCATAGACTTCGTCTCGAAGTCCTTGGAATAGGTAAGGAAAACGGTGATGCATTTCCTCGACGTCCTCCCAAGTAGCTGAACTGGGATTATATTTGTCCCACTGGACCTTAACTTGTTCCACTAATCATTGTTTAAGCTACAAGGTTTGCTAGTCTAGTATGTGAACTGGTTCGGCCATTACTGTTCCCTTGTTCAAAACCTACAAATGACCAAAGTCAGTAACATGCGAAGGATCTGAAATATAATGACACAAAACATAACTATGAAAACACATCATGCATACATGCTAAAGATGGAGGTAAGGCAAGCCTATATGTCACTGGCCCTTTCCTTTCTAAGATTTCAAAAGGTCCCACAAATAATGGAGACTATTTTTCTCCCTTTCCAAACCTTATAGAGCTTTCTTTTTTTGGGGCGTTACTCTCAGGAACACCCTATCTCCCACTTCATAACTTTGGTCTACTCGATGAGCATTAGCATAGCTCTTTTGTCGATCTTGTGCTTCTTTTAGCCTTCCTCTAATCATAGTCATTTGTTCTTCCATCTCTTGCACCACTTCTGGTCCTATTAATACTCTGTCCTCTAGTTGGTCCCAACTGAGAGATGTTCTGGAAGGTCTTTCGTATAAGAACTCAAATGGCACCATCTTGATGGAACTCTGATAACTATTATTGTAAGAAAATTCCACGAGGGGTAAAAACTCCTCCCATCTCTTTTGTTGGTCCATCACATACATCCGAACACCCTATCTCCCACTTCATAACTTTGGTTTACTCGATGAGCATCAACATAGCTCTTTTGTCAATCTTGTGCTTCTTTTAGCCTTCCTCTAATCATAGTCATTTGTTCTTCCATCTCTTACACCACTTCTGGTCCTATTAATACTCGATCCTCTAGTCGGTCCCAACTGAGAGGTGTTCTGTAAGGTCTTCCATATAAGAACTCAAATGGCGCCATCTTGATGGAACTCTAATAACTATTATTGTAAGCAAATTCCACTAGGGGTAAAAACTCCTCCCATCTCTTTTGTTGGTCCACCACATACATCCGAAGCATGTCTTTGAGGATTTGATTAGTGCTCTCTGTCTACCCATCTGTTTCAGGGTGATAAGCAGTGGTAAAGTTCAATTGGTTTCCCAAGACTTCTTGGAAACAGGCCCAAAACCTTCCTGTAAACACTGCTCCCCTATCAAATATGATCTTCCTAGGCACTTCAAGCAATCTCATAATCTTATCAATAAAAACTCTGGCTATTTCTGATGCCTTATATGTAGTTTTAACTGGTATGAAATGGGCGCTTTTGGTCAACATGTCCACTACAAATATGGAATCATGTCTTCTTGAGGTCATTGGTATTCCCACCATGAAGTCCATTGATATAACTTCCCATTTAGATTTTGGTATCTCATGGGGTTGCAATAATCCTGCTGCATGTCTATTTTCAGCTTTTACTCGTTTACACTGTAGGCATCTTGCTACCAAGTTCATGATGTCCTTCTTCATCCCTTTCCAAAAGAAGAGTGGTTTTAGGTTCGCACTTATCTTCTTAACACTAGGGTGTGCCATGTACTACGTGATGTGCTTCATTCAAGATTAGCTAATGTATATATTCATTCGGTGGTATATATATCCTTCCTCGAAATCGTAGTAGCCCATCATTATCAAGGGAGTACTCTTCATATTTTGGGACCCTCATTTCATCCTCCCTTAAATTGTTGCTAACCTCCTAATACCAGTTGTCTTTAATTTGTAAATCAAGTAGTTTCTCCCTCAAAATCGTCTTTACTGGAAATATCCGAGGCCTCCTACTTAAAGCATCAGCCACCATATTTACCGCTGCTTTTATGTAAGTGATATCAAAACCATATTCACTAATTAGCTTAGACGATCGTCTTTGTCTTGCATTTAAGTGGTCTTGAGTGAATATGTGTTGTAGCCCACAATGGTCAGTGTTAAGATCAAACTTCCTTCTTAGAAGGTAGTGTCTCCAAATCTTTAGTGCATGAACAATTGCCGCCATTTCTAGATCATGGGTTGCATAGTTTTCTTCATGGTTTCTAAGTTTCCTTGATGCATAAGCTATTACTCTTCCCTCTTGCATCAACACACAACCCAACCCTTCCTTGGAGGCATTAGTGCAAACCAAAAATTCTTGTTCCATATCCAGCCCCTTCAAAATTGGTGTTGTCGTTAATAACACCTTTAACCTTTGGAATGCCTCGTCACGTTTTTCAGTCCAAATGAATTTCTTGTTCCTTCTTTGGAGCTCGGTAATTGGGCTTGCTATCTTCGAAAACCCTTCAACAAATCTATGATAATACCCTGCCATACCCATGAAACTTCGTATTTAATGAACATTGGTTGGTGTTGGCCATTCCATGATGGCCTCGATCTTTACCGGGTCTACTGCGATACCATCCCCAGAGATAATGTGCCCAAGATAATGAATCTTGGTTTGGTAAAAGGAACGCTTTGACAACTTCCCATATAATTGGTTTTCTCTAAGACATTGTAGAACCATCCTCAAGTGTTCGTCATGCTCTTCTGGGGTCTTTGAGTAGATCAAAATGTCATCGATAAAGACTTGTACAAACTTGTCTAAGTAATCCCGAAATGTTCCGTTCATCAAACTCATGAAAACACTCGAGGCATTTGTCAATCCAAAGGGTAAAACTACAAATTCATAATGCCCAAATCTTGTCTTAAAGGTTGTCTTCGAGATATCTTCTTACTTGATTATCGCGAGCTTAGATCTATCTTTGAAAACACAGTTTCCCCCCTCATTTGATCAAACAAGTCATCTATCTTTGGCAGAGGGTATTGATTTTTTTTATCATCACTTTGTTCAACTGGCAGTAGTCAATACATAGTCGCCAAGATCCATCCTTCTTCTTAACGTAAATCACAGGGGCTCCCCACAAAGATATGTTAGGTCGTATGAACCCCAAGTCCAACAATTCCTTTAATTGGATCTGCAATTCCTTTAGCTCTGGAGCCGACATACGATAGGGTGCCTTTGCAATAGGCTCAGTGCCCGGATTAAGGTCAATGGTGAAATCAATTTCCCTTTTTGGGGGTAACCCGGGTAGTTAAGTTGGGTCGGCACTTTGTTTAATCAAATAATGTTACAAATATTAATCCAAGAAACCTAGTCTTAAGATAGGAGAACTATCTTAGACCTTATCATTTTGTTGAGATCACATTTCATATTAGGAAGCTAAATAGCTGGAGAGAATCTCTCAACCAGTTAGGCCTTAACAACCTCTTGACAGATAAAAACATACTCTTTCGTGTAGAGCCTAGAACTCTAACAATAATGACCAGTATACTCATCATACACATAGATAACTAGTAGTTACCTATTCTATCAATTTCATAGTCAAAATACTTCACATATATAATTTACCTTCGTTTAACTTTATATCTTTGAAATAAATCTAAATTTTTATCAGTTTAAAAATATTCAATAATTATTCTTTAGAGGTTATATCTCTACCATTACTTATTAATTACAATTAAATTCTAAAATTGTATTTCAGAATAAACACTAAACCAGTTTCAAAATGGACCTTAACCATAGTTTTCCATAATTCTCTCTTTAGTGTTTTATTTTTCTTACCTAATATTCTATGATAAACTTGTAAACTCTTTTTTGACCCTTTCTGTGTTTGACAATACTACATTTTCCATTTTTCTTATCAATACATCATTTGAATTGGAAACTTGGCAGGGTTTTAGTCTACATCATTTGAATTGGAAACTTGGTTATTCCAGGGTTTAAGTCTCATGGATACAGTAGCCATCCTCAGTTTCTCTTTCACTCTTTCACTCTTACATCTTTAATCCAACTTCATTTCCTCATGCAAAGATAATTATTTTAAGAGAATTTCATTTTTTAAAAATAAGATGATCCTTTCAACAACACGCCGCCATATATGGTGAAGCCTCTCACCAGAACTTCTAACAACATGGTTTTAAACAACACTCTCTATTACAAGAAATATGCAAATTCAAAATGTCAAAAGAAATAGGTTGATAAGTAAAAATGTAAGGAAAGTACAAAATTGCACATACTTGCAACTGCAACATTTTTTTTTAATTTCAATTGCCAAACTAAGGCATAGTGGCTTATCCGTTGTGCGTAGATCTTGTCTAGCAATACGCCGTGCCAATTCCCTGACTTGATTTTTCATTATAATTTTTGAACTACACTGGTGTAGCACTGATGGCAATCTTAAATGCCTTCCTACATTTAAAATTTTAATATTGTTTTGAGATTCCACATCGTTGTTGAAGTCTAGAAGGCATTTTTTACGGAGACTTTCGATGCAGTGCCGAACGCCATTATGATAACCTAATCCCTCTAATACTCGAACTGCTAGTTCCATGTCTTCTCCCACGAAGAAATAACCCACGTCCAAAAGCATCTCCTATTGTTCCATCTCCATAGCTTTGTAACTCCATTTTAGTGCATTAATTATAGTGTTTGCTTCCATGAGTGGCTGTCCTTGAGAGAATTTTTCCAATTACCACTTCCAATATGTTCGGTAAAGTTTGCCAGCACGCTGTTCCCCAAAAACTTTTAAGCATAGAGGCAATCGCCCGCAAATTTTCAAAAACCCTTCTACCAATTCTTCGTATCCTTCAAATGGATTTGGTCGATGGAAAGCATGACGACAGAACAATTCTCGGGCATGGTTCTGTCTCAATGGCTTTACATCATACAACATTATTTTTAAATGAGCACCTCACTATATCTTTATCACAAGATGTTATGAAGATCAGACTACCAGCCTCTACCACATTCATATCCAATAAACATTTTATTTTCTCGCTGTCATCCAGTTAAATTATGGTGCATTAAGGCAATCTAAACATATACATTGACAATCTGGAATGGTTATCTATTATTACTTATCCCAGTCAAATTTCATCAGGAGATCTTTTTCCACCGCACAAGGCAACACTCAGGTCCCTAACACATTAGACTGTACACATAGCGCCAACTTCCAACATGACACAATGACCATATGAATAGCACCATTTTTTTTAACATAATGCAAACTTTGGCCTACATAAATATTAAGGTTTCACTAAAGCTTTACAAAATCAACGGACCTATTCACCGTGGCCCAGGCCCAAACCGTAATGTGTCAACAAATTCAATGCCTTGACTTAGCTCTTCGAAATAACTTTGAGATCCAGTCTATATAAAAATGTTGTTATTTTGTTTGCAGAATTAATATCGGATATATTTTTCTATTGTGCAAATGAGAAATTAGTGACATTTGCATCAATTTTTTGGATTTCACCTTGTCTTTGATTCGAACAATAAGGTTTATAATCAATTGCTTTGTTGTTGAAGGTTTCATTCTCGACGGGTCTACGTTAGAATATAGTTTGCAGCCAATTCGTGTTACCCTTGTGATTGGCATATCTATGCTCCATGTTGTATAGATTTTGCCACAATTACAGTTTTAATTCCAAAAAACCAACTTTTTCTGGCAGGGATTACATGGTGCATAACTAATTGGGAAAACGCAATTGTCGAGGTTCGATACCTTTTTAGGGAAATTTCGCCCGAGTTGCTAGGGCTACATCACTACACTGAGAACAAATCTTGGGCATTGGAGGATAATGTTGTGACAAACATCAATTCGACTGCAAATGTTCAAATCAATCTTGATGTGCGACAACATTATTGTACTACAAAAAGAATCTCCACCAGACCTTATCAAGTGGGTGTATCCTGATTGGGATAATTAAGGCAATCCACATCTTAAGCGCCAAAACACTGAGAAATCTGAATCTTCAATCCAATCAATTTATGTCAAATAATTACACTCAGATCTCGAAAATCTCGCCCAAATCTCAGATACAAAGCATTGTTGGCATAATTAATTAATAATTATAGATTTCTGAGGGTGAAACTGATTCAATTTTATTTTCTATCTGCAAGTGAGATAAGAAGCAACTATCATCAGTTGGAAACAAAATCTATTAGTTTTCCATACACAATATGCATGGCATCAAAATGATCCATTTAAGAGTCCAAACGATGTGAGATTCGAGAGAAAAGAATGCAAGAATGAAATTCGACCACACGAGAGTAGCACGAGTGGTTTCCAATGGAAAAGTGACAACGTGATGAAATTGAGACACCTTTGGAAATCTTAAAGGAGTAATTTCAATCCAAAATTAGAATGAAAGGACAGAATTTGACCTCAACATAACCCAAAATTATCACTTGGAGGTGAATTCCTAGCATGAGAGATCAATATTTGGAGGCGACTCTCATACTTTTTAAGGAGAGTGTTTCTATAATTTTATACATTTGTTAATTGATCTCAAGTTCATATGCACAACACATTGGAAAAATCGATACATGCCACTAATTTGGCTTTACGCAGGGTGGATTAACGCTGCTTTGTCCTCTTATTAGCATCCCTTGCGAATTTTCGAATCAATTTTTTTTGTAGCATATTGAAGGCATATACCAACTGTTGTAATGATTGGAACGTCAACAAGGTTGAGGATTGTTTATATTAAACTATAAATGAAAATGGGGAAATTCCAGGGGCTCAAACTCCAGAGTCATCGTTCTGCTAAATGACGTGTTTGGATTCATTTGAGAAACATGTGTTGCAATGAATGAAACATCGACATGAGTGATTGTTCATATGAAAAATGAAAAACAATTAAAGAAAATGGGAAGATTGACGGTGACTCAAATTCCTCCTCATTTTGAGACTTTGTCTACTTACAGTTGCAAGGAAAATGGTACTGGCAGGTACATGGTGGGATCAACTGGACAACAGACAACGTTTGGTGAAACAACACCATGCCTACCTGTTTGAATCGGAAAGGTAAGAAGTCTAATCCATCTGTTAACTACATCAAAGCAAAGGCAGTAGAAGAGGCAGTTGGGGTAGATTGAAAAGGCAGCACGGATCTAAAAAGTTTGAACAAATTTGATGGTTCTCATGATGGGGATGGAATCAGCTGTTTTAATAGTAATGGTAATGGTGGACTTCCTTCTTTACAAAAAAGGAAGCTAAGTGATGCAAGAGAAAGTGAGAGCATCGTTGGAGGAGTAACAGGGAGCGGAACGTGAAATCAATGGAGGAGACAGAAGCATACATTGTAGTAGATATTTAACAAAACTAGTCATGCATGCATGGGCCCATAGGTCTTAAATGTTCAACATAGCTCTGATACCAAGTGTAGGAACCAACCCTATATTTTTTTTTGTTTTTTGTTTTTTTTAAAAATCAAAATAAAAGTACAACTAGAAGAGAATAGCATTGGGAATTCAAATTTATTAAGCACTATTTAACACATCCCTGAATTTCACTTCATTGAACATATCATCTAATTTACATATATTTAACTAAAGCCATAATGAAATCATACAAAAAAATATTATAACAACATAGGTATCGTTCACCAAATTACGAGATTCAAACTTGACTTGCCGCTATTTGTCTTCCTTTGTTGTTAGTCGCCTCCGAGTGTGAATGTCGATGTGCTTGATCCGAATGCAGTGACCCATCGGTTGACCTCTCAGTCTACTCCTTGGGTACTCCCCTTCCTCGCGGACCCCTAAGCTGCAATGGGGTTGTACAACGGAAGAATGTATTAGCTGGTAGAGGAGAGCACTCATTGGCTCAAGAGTCCCCTCTCTAAAGTCCTCTACCTCACCAAACTCGCTATAGCTCATAGTCACTACTCTGACATGGTCTCATCCATCCATCTAACAGTAGGGTAAAAAAAATTCCCTTCTCCCATGGCTTGCCCATTCTTGTATAGGAATCCTCATAGGTGACAATTGGCCTTTCATGTATAATTAATTATTTTTGATAATCCAATAGTTTGATTATTCACCCACCCATCTGTCACTCTCTCATCAAGGATCTCCAAAATTATTTACTTAAATTTTAATTTAAAAATAATATTTTTCCTCACCTCAACAACATTCCTATTTCATCTCCTAGTTGTCTCTTGATACCCCCTTTTTATTCCTTAATTTGTGTTCATTACTAAAGTCAATTGATAAGTCAAGATTTGATCCCCTATCTACTCCCTAATTTAACTCAAGTTATCTCTTAGATGGATATTCTTATGTTGGTTGTTGCCACATGGAGCTTCTCTATATTTCTCTAAAATTTAATTTATTAATCTTATTTTAATTCACCATCCTATTCTCTTAATTAGGTTTAACTATTTTAGGATTAGTATTTATCCTTACATTTTTGTCCCTCTTCCCCCTTTTACCTAATTAAACTACATTATCTATCTAATTTTTTACAACATGGGAAGGGTAGATTTTTTAAGGTATAATATTTTATTTCTTCCTATGATCCTCTTAACCCAAGTTTTATTCTCGATTTAATTACCTCGGTTTCTAACATCATTTGCCCTTGGTTTTCATATCTTGCTTATATTTATTAATTTATTTATTTTTAATGATTCCAAGGGTGCCAAGTTTGGTCGTGCCCTTCAAGAACTTCCCTTGAAGTTCCAAGGGTGTCACGCCTAACAGTTTATTTGTGATGCGAAGGGTGCCAAGTTGGTCATCCCCTTCAAGAAATTCCCTTGAAGTTCCAAGGGTGTCACACCTAATAATTTATTTGTGATGCCAAGGGTGCCAAGTTGGTCGCGCCCTTCAAGAAATTCCCTTGAAGTTCCTAGGGTGCCATGCCACTTGCCCTTCAAGCATTTGGTGGCTACGAGGGGAAAGCATAGGTGCAACGAGAGAGACCACTATCATCTCTTATGTTTCCTGCTATAGTGAGACTAATGGTGTCGGGGATCAAGGAATCCGCTTTGATGCACGACCCCCAGTAAAATCCTCATGAGCGACTCAACTTTGGGACCTGCCTTATGACATCGTGATTTTCAAGGCGATGGTGTTTCAACCTTTCCAGCCCAAGTCACGGCGAGAGTGCTAGTGGGTGAGATCAGGGACACTGCCCCACCCCTCTTATACAGTTCCATTTAATTGTACAACCCCATCACCCATATGTGAGTCATTCGTCCAAGCAACTAATCTGTGCCTGCAACCACTAACATATCATCAGAATATAGATAAACATATATAGCATGTTTCAAAATTGACTCACAATTTCAAAGATAAAATAATATAATTTCTTATCAAACCAGGTGTCGTCAACTCGTCATATGCAAGTGCCTCTGGTGGTTTCTTGCCATACTCAATCATCATTAGTAACAAGGTTTCTCGGTGTTAGTCATTGTCCTAATAGCATCATCAACACCACCTAGTCATTCGCATCATTGTTCATTGTTGATGCCTATCATCATCATAACATCAATGGACACATACATATCCATCAAAAGATATCAACATCATAACTTCAATAGAAACATACCTTTCCATCAAAGCTATCATCATCATGATATCAATAGAGAGTGTTGTCGCACAGATTGTCATGACAACGCTCAGACCGGGGGCTGTCACCCTGATCCCCGATCTCTCCGTTTAAGCCTGTCTCCCGCGGCTAAGGGCAGTAGACCTTATGGGACAATGGATGACCAACTATGGACTAGTTGGGTTGGGAGACACGAGGAGAAACAAGCACTTAATTGATTTTATTAAGTTTGATAGACCAGTGCCTTATGGAGTTAATGACTGAATGACTATTTATCAAATGCTTGCAGACATATGAACTCATTAACAATCATTTACCATTCAAATAACTAAAACAAATATTAACTTTTACCAAATGCGAGATAATCGATAAATGCTCAATGGCTTAACAATATTCCAGCAATTAAAATTTCAAAAGATTAAATGCTTTAAATAACCACGTAAATTTCAAATGCCAACCAGTTATCACTTTCATATAGCTAATCTGCAAATGATCATTTAAGCATATAAGAAATGATAAATATTAATCCCACATCAAAATTCTAGCCTCAGCAAAAAAGATATATCGCAAACATAACAAATCCTTGAGCCAAGTCTAAATCTGGCAAAATATTCCCAAATTTTTTTGTATTTTTATATTTTCAAATAGAACAAAACTGAGATAAGCAAAAACTAAAGTCTAGATAGATGAAACTAAAAAAAAAATAGAAAATCTAAACTATAGAACAAAATAAAAAATAAAAAAAGTCAAAAGATTACTTTTGCTTTTTTTTTTTTTTTTTGGGAATCTTTTTATTTTTTTTTTTATTTTTTAAGAAAAAATCTAATGAAAATGAACAATAAACAAACAGAAAATGAAACTTGCATGAAAGATATTTTAAGCCTTTTTTTTATTATATATATATATATATATTAATTAATAGATATTATATATATATATGTTTTAATAAATTAAAATGAAATAAACTAAATTTAAATTGGTCTAAGATCTAAAACCCAAAAAGCTGAGTTAACTAAAACTAAAACTACATAAATAAAAGCTTTAAACTAAATCAAAATCGAAAAAAAATCGAATTGAAAATAAAACTGAAACTATAATCTAATTACGCTAACTCTAAGCCTAAACTAGATGCATACATTTAAATCAAAAGATTTTAAATCGAAGGATGAATATGCCATATGTAATGTGTTGAACGCAGGTCCGGTGGAGAAAACTGGGTGGCAGAGAGGTCGTCGGATGGAGAGTAGCGAAGGAGAAAGACGTGAGGAGCAGAGGTCGACGGGATGGAGAAGGGACGAGGCAAGCTGCGTGAGTTTTTGCAGGTGCCTAGAGAGATGTGTAGGTGCGAAAGGGAGCAGAGAACGATTGCTGATCCGAGGGTTTTGCACGCAGGTTTTGGAGGTTTGAGGCAGTGTGAAGCTGCAAGGACAACAGCGAGCAGGTGATGCGTGGAACAGATGGACTGTAAGGGATTTATATTTTTTTTTTTGGAAACTTAGCTGCGTGAAAGGAAAACAAGTTTGTTGCGTGAAGGTGAGGAAATGGACGCAGTTGCAGTTGGAGGTAACACGCAGAGAAGGAGCTGCGTGGGTGAGTTTGAGGAAGATGGATGCAGAAGGGGCAGGGTGAATTTGAAGAATGCGTAGATGGAGAAGGCTATCACGTCCCTCAAAACCCCTCACGCTGGCCAAATATATGACAGCAAAATCAAATGTGTTGAAGCGTTTGTAGTTTTTGATGGAAGCAGAGAGGACGAGGGAGATCTCACGCAGGTGGAGTTGGCTAGAAAATGCAGGTTGGAACTGTGTAATTTGGAGAAGCGTGGTTTTGGCAAATTGCTGAGAAGAGGGTTTGGTAGTAGTTTTTTCTTTTTTCGAAAATTTTCCTAAAAAATAGAACCCTGGGCAATAGCAAACAACATGAAAAGAACCAAAATCTCTTTAGATAATCGCTGCAAGTATTGATCCTAAGGCCAGATCTTGCCCTCTAGGGCTTAGATCTGGCTTCAAACAAAATTTCTTCTCAGACCTGCAACCTGCAATGACAAAAGAAACACCCAGAGATGATATATGCAAGGGTTAAAACTAAAACCCTATGAACTAGTCAAAAAATTACAATATTTACAAGATTATGGCTCTACAACAGCCAGATTTGTTAGTAATCCTCAATAATATTTTCAGAATTTCAATTTTACTATGAGATACTTCAGAAATCTCTCATGCAATTCAAAAATAAACTTAAATGATAGACCCAGAATCGAAACTAGCTGGGCTCTACAAGAGAATGCTTTTCGGGAGTTGGCTGGTTCAACCTAGAACTTCCCCAAACACCCGTTAATTTTCTCAATCTGGATTTCCTGCAAGGCTCACTTTAGCTATCAATAAAGAGGGAAAAACAGTACTAAATTCCAAATCCAATGGAGATACCGCGATTACTTCAGAAATTCTATTACCATTAAAGCCCTAGTGAGTGAACAAGATACCTGTGTTCAACATCACTCTTCACCAAGCTATTACTAATGGCTGAAAATAAAATTATGTAGAAAATAAAACAGCTTACAGCACTTCAGGAGAGTAACACCAGCAAGATTTCAAACCCAAAGTCTTTCTTTATTGCACCAGAAAAACTTTACAAGAGAGCTTTCTTCAGCACAAGACTCACAGATCGAATGATCTCAAATGACCCCTAGCACCCTATTTAAAGGAAAAATTCCCAACGGCTAGTTCGAGTGGTCCATGTCAAAATGATCCCGACCATCGACGAGGATCAAGATATCTTTTAATCTCATCCGTCGAAATTTTAATAAATTAAAAATTAAAATTTTGCATCTGTTTTCTCAAAATTTCGACTTATTTTATTATTATTTTTTTTTTATTTTTTATCTTTTTTTATTATTTATTATTATTATTTTATTATTATTTTTATTTATTATTATTTTTAAATTTATTATTTTAATTTTTTAATTAATTTTTTTTTATACATCTTTTTATTATTTTTTTATTTTTGGATTCTCGAACTTATCCTTTGGAAAAATCACACTAGGACCTAGGACTTAGGACTTATGAGGGCATTAAAACATTTTCTAACCCTCAAGACACTTTACATCATGACTTTTACAATTTTACGTCTCAAGGGGGAAAACCCATTTGACATAGACCCTCATAGACCATCCAGTTCTGCGACCAAATATAATCTAGCAGATCAACGCACTAGGATTCTCCTAAGCTTCTAATGACAAAATCCATTCTGGCTTCGGGGTTAGGCTGAAGGAAAACTCTGCCGATCATGGATCGGTGAGACAAAAAACCTTTCGGAATGTAGATTATCACTAGAAAATTAGGTCCACCTAGGCAATTTACATACATGACTCATATCTGCTAAGATTATTTACAATTTACACATGCAGACTGGGTTTACAACATAACACGATTACGCTGATGATGGAAGTCGAATGGCACGGACACATCGATCAAGTGCTATCCCTTTTGCGAAAAAAGGGAGTGTATTGCTATGGGTAGTTGACATGTAGTGGTCAACATCTCGCTCTACTTGGGGACACGTTGATGTGCTGTAGGAATGTGAGAATCCAAAATCTGCATACAACACACAATAAAACATAAGTAGCGTCCATCCAAAATTCATCATATAACTTTAAGCACATGAAAGATATAAGCTCTTCATTTATTAACAAGGAAAGTAAATCTAATCCTAAAACAGAAATAAAATGCTAAAATGACGAGTAGAGTTAGAAATACAATACAAAGGATGCCCCATGGCATTAGATATCATCTTTGAAGAACAACTTGAGCATTTGGCCATTTGCAGGTTGATCAAGTGGTTCGCCATCCAATTTTCTCAAGTGGAATGAGTTTGGTCCAGCTATATCTTGAATGATGTACAGTCCCAACCACAAACTGTTGAACTTCTTAAGTTTTCCTGGTTTTTCATTCTTGCAATCCCAAAGAAGCACCATATCTCCCACCTACAAAGATCTAGATCGAGAGAATTTATCAAAGCTTTTCTTAATGTTAGATTGATTTTTACATATAGCATCAAAAGCTGTCCTATGAGCTTCATCTAACTCCACAATCTAATCTATTCTATTCTGAACAACATCTTTATTAGTGGAAAAATGCTGAAGGAGCTGATAAGCTGGCAATTTCAGATGCACAGGTAAGGTTACATCCAAGCCATAAACTAATTCAAAGGGAGATTTACTAGTAGCTTTCTTCTTAGTAATTCTATCTGCCCATAAAGCATACTTGATTTTGATATCCCATGATCTCTTATTATCTCCTACTATCTTCTTGATAATGGTTATGAGATTCTTGTTACTTGATTTGGCCAGACCATTACCCTAAGGATAGTAATTTGACGAATGAGATAAGACAATGCCATACTTGAAACAAAAAAATGAAAACTCTGAGTAACTAAAAGCTTTGGCATTGTCAGTAGTGATCTTAGCAGGGATACCAAATCTAGTAATGATATTATTTTCAATGAAATCCATAATAACCTTTTCAGTGGCATTCTTAGCAGGAATGGTTTCGACCCATTTAGTGAAATAATCAGTAGCAGTCAAAATCCATGAGTAGCCATTGCTAGAATTTTCATGGAACTTCCTGATGAAGTCCAGACCCTAATGCTGAAAAGGTGCTTCTACAATGACAAGTTGTAGGGGCAGGGCAGCAAGCTTTTGTTTACCAGTGAATAGTTGACAGGCTTAACAAGTTGTAACAAACTTATGCACATCAGAAAAATTGAAGGCCAATAATAACCAGCTCTCAGAATTTTGTGGGCGGTAGTTCTAGCAGCATAATGACCACCACAAAATCCTGAATGAAACTCAGAGATTAATTTCCTAGACTCAATGTCATCAACACACCTAAGCACTATGCCTTCAGGATTTCTCCACCCAAGGCCATCCTTCATAAGGCAATACTTAGTGGCTTTTAGTCTAAGAGCCCTTCTCTTATGAGCAGCTAAATGGTTAGGACATGCAAAATTCATCAAGTAATAAACAATGTCCTTGTACCACTCATGCTCTCCTAATCTTTGCAACTCTGGCAAAATTAGATCGCTAAGACAAAACAAACCAAGAGTCTTTTTGTTACTTTCAGTCAACATTTGAGCCAAACCTTGGTCCTTGACTAGCTTGGTGGGTCTAATCTCTAAATCATATTCTTGTATTTTAGTAACCCACCTAGCGCGAGCCCGTAAGCAATCAGTTTGAGTTAATATATCTTTAACAGCAGAATGTGGGACAAAAGCAATGATTTTAAAATAACCCACATAAGTTTTGAAGTGCTTAAGAGACTTGACCAGGGCATAAGCTTGCTTTTCCATGGTATTGTACTTCAATTCAGAGTTTTGAAGCGCTTTACTCATGAAAGCAATAGGCTGTTCGTGACCATCCTTATTTTTTTGTAACAGGACACCAGCAATGGTATCTTCGGAAGCGAAAGAAAAAATCATGAAATCCTTGGAATAATCAGGACTAACTAAGACAGGAGCTCTTGCAATAGCGCATTTGATTTCTTGAAAAGCTTTCTTGCTGTCTTCTTGCCAAACAAATTTTACATCTTTCTTCAGAAGACTTTGAATAGGCTTAGCTATTTCTGCGTAATTTGTTGAAATTTGGTACCGGAGGACAGGTGGTTCCCTTAGGCTTTGATCTTTGGCCTAGGGAAAAGTGTCCAAAAGATTTTAATTTTTCTCCTAAAGTAACTTTATAATTTTTATAAAGTTAAATCTAATTTAAAAGTGACTTTAAGTGATAAAGTTACTAAAGTCTAATTTTAAAGTGACTTTAATAAAGTTAATATAAAATTAGAAAGGAAAAGTGACTTTGGAAATAAATGACTAAGTGGGTCTTTATTAAAGTGGGGTGAATTAAAAAATAGAAAGTGAGATTTAAATGTGCATTTAATCTCAGCCATTGATCTAAATCTATTTCAGCCATTGGATTTAGAGATCACCCAAAAGTCACTTGGATCACCAAAAGTCACTTGGAGTTATATTAAAGGAGGAAAATGAGGAAAAGATCATTCATTCTTTCATGAGCAGATTGGGAGAAGGAGAGCAAGAGAGCAAGGGAGATTTCTGGACAAGAAGGAGAAAGAGGCAGCAGTTTGGCACACATACCAGGCAGCTCTTCAGCAAAATCAGAATAGCAGAAAGACAAGTAGAACAGCAGCAAGAACAAACAGAAAAAGCTGATTTTTTTGCTGAAAACTGAGAAGTTTCCAGGTGGTCCGTTGGGCTGAAAATTGATAAGTTTGCTTGCTGAAAAAATTATTTTGCTGTAATTTTTTGTTGAAATTTTCTTGCTGTAAAAAGACATTTTTCAGAAATAAAGAAGAGCTCTCAAACTGGTTTTCCCTAAGAGTTGTAGGGGATTTTTCCAGGGTCACGTTGACAAAAAATATCAGTGTTTTAATGGCTGTTTATTACTGCTGATTTTTATTTCTGCAATTTCCAGCCATTCTGTAAATTTTCCAAATTTGTGTTTTCAGCAAAAATTTATTTTTTCCAGCTTGTTGAATGTATGGTTATGGGAAAGGGCATTTAACTACATGGGAGAAATAAGGAGAAATTGAAAACCGGGGTGGGAAAACAGAAATTTTAACATAAATATTAATGCTAAATTACTTAATTTTTTGAGCCTTAACTTGTGTCAAATTAGCAAGACATATAGGTTGTGAAAATTACAAAATGATAGAGAAATATAGACAATTTTGGACAGCTGGAAACTTCATATATATGCATAAAGATGTAGTTCATATACATACCATGGCCTTATCCCAAGATTAGTACAATTTTCTAGCTTTCCAAAATTGTAGCTAGAGAAAACAATGAAAACCCCATCTCACATCAAGGAGCTCCAATAAGTTAGCATCACACAAGCATACCTCAAAGGCAAGACGTCTCCTCATCTTCTTCTCTTCAACAAGTACAACCTAGGGTTTCATGTCAAAACTCTAATTTCTAAGTCTCCAATGGATGAAGCCCCAACCCTAATATCTAGATGCTTCAAGAAGCCCTAGGAAACCCTAGTAACTCTAAGACGAGAGGTTAAGTACAAATGAAGATGCACAAGAGAGGGAAAGGTTAGTGTGCATGCTCTCTCTCCTTCCTCTATATACATGAGAGGTAACTGAGGCCAACAATACATATGCAGGCCTTAGTCCTTACAAGCTATTTATAAAGCTACATGTAGTCTCACATGTGGAGCATTACACTCCAAGGATACACCTGTCAAGCTCCAAGGTGATGTTGTCCATAAGCAAGGCTCCAATGTAAAGGTGCTCCACGATATGTGATTGACACTCATCCTCCAAACCTCCATTGACTTCAGTGGTTATTCTAAGCCTTGTACTCCACTAGGTCTAGTCTCTTTGCATGAACACTGTTGCAACCCAAGCATCCACAAGTCAATTTCGTGCCTCCACACAAGCACTCAAGCAACCCTATGTTGTTTGTGGCTCAATGCCCTTCTCTTGAATACCAAATGCTCCTCTAGTGCAGTGCGTTCTCCAGGGAGGCAACCTCCATGTGGCCAACATGTAGAATGTCACGAAGTTGTATGAAGATCTCCAATGCCCTAAGGGAGAATGTCATGCAAGCAACCAAGGTGAAGCAACCACTGAGTAAACCATCTCCAATGTGCAGATCCATCATGGACCATCTAGGGGCTAACCATACACCATGTACCCCAGGGCCCAAACATGGCGTGAACACTTTTAGAAGCATCCCAAACATGGTGTAAACATTTTTAGAGTAACCGTGAAAGCTAAAATTAGAGTGAGGAACCATGCTACCATAAGGAGGGAGGAGAGAGTTGAGTCATCGCTGGATTTTAGGGAAAAATTGAGAAACATTGAGACAAACACTTATATCATTAAGCTTAATCCCCTTCTCTAAAACTAGGTTAGGTTCTTCAACTTTGCATTTGACACATTTCTGGGACTTTTGGGTAGGGTCCTCAATAGGTGTAGTCATGGAGGTTTTTGTTCGAGTGACAGTATAGATGAGATTGCCATTGTTTAGCATGCTTGGAGTAAGGAGGCTACTGAAAAACTTAGGTGGCAACAGATTAACATAGGGAGACAAGAGGAGAGGATCTTAGAGTATTTGCAAAGAAGTGTCAATGTAGGAGGTTGGTGATCTCCCCTCACACAGGAGAGAGTTGAAATCTCTGATTGCGGGATTGGAGCAAAAATGGATGATGGACTGGTTTTTGACAAGCCATCTTAAGGAGATTTGGATGAGGAATGACGACTATCCTTGAGGCTCAGTTTAATTGTGGGATCTAATAGGGCAACAATGGGATTTGACTTCTTTCTTGGATTTCCTACCAAGCCTGGAACATTTGATGATACACTGTCGTCATGGATATGTGATGGTATAGGGGAGGGGAGATTGTGACACCTAGATCCAAATCCCAACACGTGGTTCCTTGGAGTAATGTTAACCCCTAAATTTTCGCTCTTGCAAATTAGAGGGTTAATGACCATCACATTTCATTGGGTTGGAGGTTGAGAGACATCTATAGATAGAATTTTGCTTGGGCTAGGGGTTGGTTCCTAGGAAGATTGGTTGCGATATGGATTTAGTGATGTTATGGTTACCTAGATAGATTTTTCTTAGATTTCAGAGCGTTACTATTTTTAGCAGTTCTCTTACATTTAGGAGATGGGGCTATGTCACAAGGTTCGCCGAATTTGAAGGTTTAGGTTCGAAATTCGGCGAACCTAAAAAAAAAATTTGAAATTCGTTCAGGTTCGCCAAACTTGAAATTTGAACCTGAACGGCGAACCTGAATGAATTCGAACCTAATCCGAACCTGAACTTGAAAGCGAACCTGAACGAACATTAATGCGAATTTGAACGATTTTTTTTGAGGTTCGACGATTTTTTTTGACGGTTTATGAGAAAACCATGGGTCGCATACTGGTTTTCTGCAACGCTTCCTGCCAAAATGTTCTTTATAAACGATGGTGCTGGAAGGATTTGGCACAAGCTGTCGCCGGTCGGTCGAGTGCGTTTGATTGTGCTGTATGCTATGTAGTGTGTTGAGGAGATCCTTGTGGTATTGCTGTCGACACCTTGCGAGTTCAGTCACTGGCTCATTGCTAGAGACTACAGCCACAAAAATGTGAGGAGAAGCAAAGTTCGGAAGTATTAGAGGAACAATAATGGAAATTCCAGTAGCTGTAGCAAAATGAACATTTTAAAATAGAAATAAGGGATAGACCCTGTTCCTTGCAAAGGCCAAGCACTATGAGACGCTCGAATCCATAAGCGAAACCGTTGTCTAACCCCTCCTGTATATTTAAAATCGGGTACTCTGGGTCGACTCGCCTGTAGATGGGGTTCAAGCCAAATTGAAAGACCTACGACCTAGCAACCCGCATTTTTAATAACCACGAGCTCTGCGCTTGCTGTTGTTTCTATTCATCCACCCCATAGCCCTGGTTTACTTGTTTTTTACGAGGGTCTTTCAACATCGCTATCACTCTTCATTCAGGTTTTCGCCTGCCGAATTGGAGCTAGAAAATAAAAATAGGAGATAGGAGATGGTTGGGATGTCCGATTAATAAAAAGTTGTAAGCCGTCCTCTCATTATTTTTTCATGGTTAAAGGACCTAATATATTAAAAATTTGCTTATATTTTTGCACAAATATTTATGATACATTAAAAAAAATTATTGAAAATGGCATTTTTATATAAACTTTTATGATTATATTCTAACCGTATAGAAATTTATGAAGAACTTATTTATTATCTTACACTTTAATGGCTAAGACGTTATTTATTAAATGATGGTCATCTCATATCTCATATCTAGATGTTAGAATGATTACATTATTCATGTATGTTTACTAATAAGAATTTGCATTCATGTGTTTATGGATTGATTTTGAATTTTTTTATTATTTTGTCATATATATATATATATATATATATTGAAAAATATGTATAGTTGAACTTAATGTCGAACCTCATTCGAACCTGATTGGAAAATTCGATTTCGAATCGAACTTAATCGTTGTCGAACTCAAATTCGAACTCGAACCATGTGACATAGAGATAGGGTTCCAAGGCAGTGTTATTAGATATTTAAAGCCCTTATGAACTAAGTTCTATTGAGTCTAGGTGATGTGCATGGAATGTTCTATTTTTAGCAGGTTTGGTTTGGAGGCTCTCATGTTAGAGATAATGGTATATTTGGGATCCTTGCGAGATTCTGAGTTCAATGAGATACTTTTGGGTGACATGTGAACACTTTCTATTTTTAGCAATACTTGCAAGTTGATTCTGATCATTGATTCAAACTCCTTGTTGAAAGACGCATCCAGTGAGTATGGTTTCATCGACATGCAAGACATTTCTATTTTAACAATGGCCAGATGTTAGATCTAGCTACATATTCAAATTCCCCACTAGAAATTGAGTCCAACGAGTGTGCTTTTCTCAAGCATGATATTTCTTTTCTTAGTAGTCTTTGCATGGAGGTTCTAAGAACAATATTTGGACTCCCCATGGAAATCTGAGTTCGATGAACATAATATTGTGAACATGTGGACACCTTTCTAGTTTTAGCAATGCATATGCTTAGGCGTGTTATATGTGGTAGGATACCCCTAGCTAATTTGAACATTTTCTCTTTTTCCTATTTTTTTTTTGGTGGGGGGGGGTTGTTCTTTGGCATGTCTATTTATAGCAACATGACGTGGCAATCTAAGAGGTTGATTGGCGACAACTTCTAGAATGGACAATTGGCGAGATTTGGACTCATAAATGAGTCATTAGTCATGTGTCAAAGCACATGACATGGTTGCTTGCATGGATGGAGGTGCGATGTGGCACTTATAGTAGTTTATTTTTTATTTTCTCTAGTATATTATCTCTACTTGTGTGCATTGGTTTTCCCCTTCTAGTTTACATGCACTCTACTTTTTTATTTCTTTCATTTCCACCTTACTCTACTGTCTGCTCAATTGAAAAATTCACGTCTTTATCTATTTATGCTCATGCGCACTTACCTTATTTTTAGCTTTACCTCACTCCAGATATATTCCCCCCTACTCAAGCAAGTCCTCAGTAAATAAGTGTGCATTACCTCAAGGATATTTTTAGCTAGTTTGAATTTACTTAAATTCATTCCCATGATATTTTTATCATAGGTTAAATCAGCCAAATTGCTCAAAGATATTTTTATCCTAGTTTGAATTTGCTTAAAATACTTATAATTTTACCAAAGTTGAATTTGCCAAAATTATACTCGAGGATATTTTTTTTATCTCGTAGCAACTGGAACAAAAGCTTTGTTTACTTATATTCGCCAATGGAATACACATTTGTATGCGTAACAACATATTTTTATTATTCAATATTATATGATGATTTGCAAGCTCTTGGGTAGTTATCCTTTATAGGAGTTGACTGGCCACAAGGCTAAAGACACATCTTTTGATATAAGTGCCCTTTCATGATTAATTGGGTAACTTAATTTAATTTAACTTATATATATATATATATATATCTACACATATGTATATATATAGTTATGAATATTTTATTCGTAACATTGTCTCTTTCTTAAGAATGCTTTGTCCTCAAAGCATAGGTAATGTTGGGTGTTGTTGGAGAAAACATTTTGTCTCCCATGATGAATCTTCTTCTGGTAGTCTCTTCCATTTGATAAGGTACTCCTTAATAGTCTTGGATCGAAGTACCTTTTCTTTGGTAGCGAGTATGCCTTCAGGTTCTAATATGATCCTCCCTTCTTCGTCAGTCTCGGGTATCTCTGTTTGAGTTGTTTGATTTTGCCCCAGTACATTTTTGAGACTTGATACATGGAATGTGTTGTGGATTCGACAATTGTTTGGTGGCTTTAGTCCATAAGCTGCGCTACTTATTTTTTTGATTATTTGGTATGGTCCATAATATTTAGGAGAACTTATTTTTCCCTTGTTGTTTTAACGATAACTGCTTATAGGGTTGAAGTCCAACAAAAACCCAATCTCCTCCTTCGAACTCTCTTTCGGTGCGGTGTTGGTCGACTTGTTGCTTAATTCTATTACGTGCCACTGCTATATTTTCTTTTAACAAGTTAATAATTCTTTGGCTTTCTTCTAAGTGGTTCCTTACTGCTTGAACCTTAGAATTGTGCAGTGCCAAATCCTTCCACTTGGGTGATTGTAGCCATATAGGACTTGGAAGGAGGTCATTTTAGTTGAAGTATGATAGGTGGTATTGTACCACCATTCTGCTAGGTGTAGCCACTGAGACCATTTGTTTTGTTTGTCGGAGAAGAAACAATGGAGATATGTTTCCAAATATTTATTTACAACTTCAGTTTGACCATCTTTCTGGGGTGATAAGATGAACTCGTGTTGAGAGATATTCTTGCTTGGTGGCAAAAATCTTTCCAAAAATTGCCTTTAAACTTTGCATCTCTATCACTGACAATACCTTTGGAAAAACCATGTAGTGTGTAAATGTTTTTTCAAAACACCTATGCATTTTGCTTGGTTGTGTCAATTTTTTTGATTGCCATGTAGTGGGCATATTTGGTGAGTTCGTCTACTATGACAAATATCTTGTCCTTACCATTAGACATAGGTAGTCCTTCAATGAAATCCATCGAGATTTCCTCCCTTTTTTGATTTGGAATATGTAATGGGTGTAGTAAACCAGGGGTTGGGATATTTTCACCCTTATTTCTCTGACAAACATCACATTCCGCGACATATTTTTGGATTTCCTTACTCATGCCCTTCCAGTAGAATGATTGCTGAATGTTGTAGTAGGTTTCGAAGAATCCAACAGGCCTAGCTGGTGGAGAACTATGAGATTCTTTTAGAATTTTCATTCTAAATTTGGATGATGGAGTTAGATAAGTTCTACCTTTGTACCATAATATGTCATTTTTCCATTCAAAGTTGGCATATTGACTAGTATTTTCAATCATAGCACTACGGTCCAAATCCTTGGCATACTTAGCTCGTATTTTGTTTAACCAATTAGGAACAATTACCAAGGCGACACATGTTGTGTTGTCCTCATCTTTTCATGAGAGTGCATTAGCGACGACATTTTCCTTCCCCTTCTTGTGCAGTATTTCTAGGTCAAATGCCGAAAGTTTTTCCATCCACTTTTGCTGTTCTGTTGAAGTAGAAATTGAAGACTATTGTGATCGGTTCGGATTGAGAACTTAACTCCAAGCAGGTACTGTCGCCATTTAGTTAAAGCGTGTATGATGGCAACCATCTCCTTTTGGTAAGTTGATTTCAAGATTTCCCTTTTGTTAAGCTTCCTTCTTTCGAAGGCTATAGGATGGTTGTCTTTCATTAATACTGCTCCAATTCCAATTCTAAAGCGTCTCATTCGACTTAAAAAATTGGAGAAATATGGAGTTGCCATTACCGGTGTGGTTGACATCACTTCTTTTAGTTTCTCAAAGCATTCATTTGCTTGATTATTCCATTGGAAAGTGTTTTTTTAACAAGTTTGTCAGTGGCACAACCAAATGTGCATAGTTCTTTATGAACCTTTTATAATACTCAATTAAACTTAGAAATCCTCTTAGTTTTGATATGTTCTTGGGTTTGGGCATTCTTTAATCGCTTTAATTTTGCTAGGGTCCACTTTGACTCCTTCCCTGGAAATGACATGTCCCAGGTATTCAACTTCCTTTTGCCCGAAGGTACATTTTGATAACTTGTCGTAAAATTGATTCTTCTCCAATACAAAAAGTACTTCCTCTAGATGCTTGAGGTGCTCCTTCCATGTTTTGCTGTGGACGAGGATATATTCGAAGAAGACTAATACAAATTTCGCAAGTATGTATGGAAGAGTTCGTTCATGGTTGCCTGGAAGGTGGTGGGTGCATTTGTTAAACCAAATGGCATTACCTTAAACTCATAGTGCCCTTCATGAGTCTTGAACGTAGTGTTTTCAACGTCTTCTAATCTCACTCGAATTTGATAGTAGCCTGATCTCAAATCTAATTTTGAGAAATATTCTGCGCCATGGAATTCGTCTAGCATCTCATCAATGAATGGAATAAGGAATTTGTGTTTAATAGTAATTTTGTTTAATCCTTTGTAATCTATACACAACCGAAAATATCCATCTTTCTTCCTGACTAATACTGCTGGTGCAACATATGGACTTCTACTTTTCGTAACGAATCCATGCTTTAACAGATCTTGTATCAGTCTTTCTATTTCCATCTTATGATGATGGGGGTAGCGATATGGTTTTACATTTACCGGTGTCGAATCTAGTTTAACTTCAATAATATGTTTAATTTTCCTTCCAGGGGGTAATTTCATCGTCCATTCTTGAAAAACCTTGTCATATTTATGGATTAGGGATGTAATTTTGGACTGTTGGTGAATCCCTTCCATCGATAATAGTTCTAACTGTTGACATTGTGCGATGAACACCGGGGCTCCTTTGCGAATAAGCTTCTTCATTTGTTGAGCATAAATGACTTGGGAAGGTGGAGATTGGAATCTGAACAACTTATACTTCCTTCCATCCATTTTGAACTTAATGAACTGTTTTTGGTGATTTGCAGAGTACGTCCCTAGTGTTTGCAACCATTGTACTCCTAAGATGACGTCTACACCTCCTAAAGGGACGGTATAAAAACTGGACTCCATTTCGTATTTGTTTAGTTTCATTTTAACTTTATGGAACTTTCCTACTCCATCTATTCATTTTCCATGTGCCACCATAACTTATAAAGTTGTGTGTACTTCCTGAATCTATTAACACAATAATGTTTTGCTTTTTAATATGTCCTTTAAGCTTTTAATGTTTGTGGTTGAGCTATCCCTGTGATAGCTGCCACAAAAATTCTTGGCATATTCTCTTCTTCTGGATCTGGATTAGAAGTCTTGTTTTCTTCATTGGAGCTATCCTCTGAAGAGTCCTTTTCTTGTTCTGCTTCGCAGTTGTAAAGTTTTTGCGTAGTGCATCTGTGTTCTGGAGAATATTTATCTCCGCATGTTCAACAATTGCCATCTTTTTACTTTTCAAAATTTGACTGTTGTTTTCCTCTGCGCATTGGTGGTGGAATATACTTACCATTGTTTTCTGAAAACGACTTACTTGTCTTCCCTTTTGAGTAGTTGTAGGATTTTTCATTACTGGTATATTGTGTTTTATGGAGCTTATATTTTCGCTCAATAATTATTGTTGCATGCCTGGCTTCTTCAATGGTTTGGGTTTATATAGTTTTAATTCTTCTTGAATATACCCTTTAAGCCCACATCTATACATTTTTAGTAGCGTTTCGTCTGAGAACCATCTTTGTCTTATAGCTAATATTTCCCACTCATGGGTGTATTTGCTTACAGTTCCTTTTTGTTTGAGGTGAACGAATCTTTCATAGTCATGGAAATTTTTGAGCAGAGCTTCTACAGATTTTTTCCAATTGAACGAACGAGCCTCACATCTGTTGGACCACCATAGGAACCAATCATATGCTTCAACTTCCAGGTTGTTGGATGCGGTCATGACCATCTCTTGTTCACCTATTGGAGGGTTTGCTCTGAAGATGGCGTCTATTTTATTTACCCACACAATGGTGCCTTTATGGTCTTTACCATCGTACTTGGGTAATTCCCTTTTAATTTTGTGAAAGTCTCTTTCGGGAAATTTTGTATAGCTGACTTCCTTGGAACTGTATATTCGGTATTCGTGGGGCTTCGTGCATCGACAAAAATTCATGGCTTGGAAAAAGTTCACCTTATGGCATCTTGGGACTTTGTGGTGACCCTTGTGTGCTAAGGGATTATAAGGTGGATTAACTCCTCCCATAAACTGGTTCATCATTCTCTCTATTTTTTTGATATTAATCGCCATTTGGTCTTGATTACTAATTATCTTTGCTTGGCCTTTTTCGAATTCCTCCTGTTTCTTCTCAACATTGTCAAGGCGTTGGCGCATCTTGTCGATTTCCTCTTGAAATTTCCTCAAATTTGCATCGCCATGGCTACTTCCCATTTTGTTCTTCTTTTTCCTAGGAGACCCAATTTTTTTTTAATATTATTATTAATAATATATATTATATAATTAATATTATATATATATATATATATATATATATATATAATAAAATTAATTAAATGATATAATTATATTGTAACTATATGTAATATAGTTAATATATGTAATGGTTCGAAATGTTGAAGGAGAGGTCACATAACTATATTGTTATATGTAATATAATTAATATATGTAATGGTTCAAGAGGTCACGCCGTTTAACCGGTTGACCCGCAGCGAGGACAAAACGACGACTGAGTTTGTTGACAATGGTTTGTCGGAGCAACAATAAATTGTTAATATAATTTGATGGGCCGAGTATCAAACGTCCCGCTGCTTGACTGACCATTTGACCCACAATAACACATGAAGGACGATGATATGATGACGTGAACAACAATGGAGGGTGATCTAGATATAGACTATTGGACTGTCAAGGAAGACGGTTGTTGAACAGGGACAAACGTGGACGAGATGGATGGCAAATATTTGTTGGTTGATGGGATAGCGCAATATGGCGTTGGGGTTGTCGGAACAACGAATCACAAAGGATATCTGTAGCGAAATAGTCAGCGGGAAGCGTCGGACAGAGAGCGGAAGTGTCGGGCTATTGGGGAAAGATGATTATTGAATGAAATACAAATGACTTGATGGGGAGTGGGAGACCAAAGAGGATAGGCGACGTCGGGAGGAGGCAGCGCTGTACGCCAAGTATGGAGTATGGTTGACCGGGATTGGTTTGTCGAAACAAGGAACGACGACAGCGGAATGAACGGTGACAACGAAAAGTGGGAGACACGGCTGTGTGGGCATAGAGATAAACAACGAACAACGACGAAAGTGGAGGATGACGAACTGGCTCTGATACCACTGGAACAAAAAGCTTTGTTCACTTATATTCGCCAATGGAATACACATTTGTATGTATAACAATATATATTTTTTTGTATGTATAACAATATATTTTTATTATTCAATATTAGATGATGATTTACAAGCTCTTGGGCAGTTCTCCTTTATAGGAGTTGACTGGCCACAAGGCTAAAGACACATCTTTTGATATAAGTGCCCTTTCATAATTAATTGGGTAACTTAATTTAATTTAATTAATTTATTAATTATTAATTAATATCTATTTATTATTATTTTATTATATATATATATATATGTATATAGTTATAGATATTTGATTCATAACAACTTAGAGCTTAGTGGAATTCAAGTTTGTGCCACTTCACTCAATTTTTTGTTTTGTTTAGTCTCAATTGGATTGCGAGTTGACTCTACATCACTTCTTGATGTGCATTGATCCTCTTTGCATGAGGAATTCAACTTCCTTATTCCCTATTGCGCATTGGATGGGGTGAGAGTTATATATATAGGTGTGAGCTATGGGTTATATGTACAGGTGAATTGTCTTCAACAACAACATTTACTCTCTCTTCTCTTCGTTTTCTTTCTTTCTTCTAGCTTCTACTCTATTGTGTTTTGAATATCATTGTCATTGGTTGTATAGTAGTCATCTTGGCGTAGCCAGCATCTTGGCCTTTGTAGAATAAAGATTGATTTTGATTTATTCTATCTTTTTGGATTGATCAATGTCTTAATGTTTATTTTATGCAATATTGTAAAAGTTCCTAATCAATTTTCATTGGTTTAAATCCGCCACTTAAATGTGCTTTCAGTTAAACCTGTTGGTCAAACAACCATTGTATGTTGTGTTTTCTATGTTATTTTGCATATTTTGAAGTGGAAATAGTATATGCAAGATTAGGGACACCCCCTCTGGTTGGCAAGCACCAACTTAGACTGAGAGGGAAGTTTGCATGTGACATTAAGGGCGAAATTTTCCTCCATGTGGCATCCTGATTTTTTTATCCCAAATTCATCAAATAATCTAATTTTCGAAGGGGTAAAAGTCTATGCTAACAACAATCAACCAAGTCTTCCCCCATGACCTAGAATAGAATTGTTGTGTTAGCTGCCAATAGCAAGAGACAGAGTGCGAGGTGAGTTAATCGTTGAAGACATGGGCCTGCATGGGAACACTATGCCTAGGGTCATGAGTAACCCTAGCCCTGCTCCTAATCATGTTTTCAAGAATCATTAATATAAATTACTTACCCAATACAAATTTATATTTATATAATATAACATATATGTAGTTAATTCCTATGGTGACTTCAATAACATATATGTAGTTAATTTCCATGGCGACTTCAATCGTAGTAAGTGTAACAAAAACCTAATGTATTCGTAAATTATAGTTGACTTAAGTTATTAGTAGACAACAAACTTCAATTTGTTTTTGACATTCATATGATAGATGGAGGGTACATTACACAATCGCATCTATATGATAGATGGAGGGTGGGCATATTGGACTGCTGCATATGAAAATGGAGAGCCCATTCCATCACTACATATGCAAACATAGAGATGTCATATTTAAACAGAGGGCACATTCCATGATATTTCATTTGATAGCCATTTAAAAAATGACTAAAGATTAACTATGAAATGGTGGCTAGGTTGAAAGGTGAATATCTAGTTGATTTTTACTAAATTTATATGTTTGCTTATCAAATTCGCCGAATTTTGAATTTCATCAATGAAATTAGGCAAAGTTGGTGACTTTGGATAAGGGTCTTGGAGACCCAGATTAACTCTATACAATAAACGAATACACTTAATTCAGTGCCCTGAAGGGTCTACTAGAGTCAAAGTAATAGCCAAGAGCGAAGAACAAGAGAGGAGGCCATAAGGGAACCCCACCTATGTACTAGACATCCAAAAGCAATTGTGCATCCAAACTAGGACAAGATTGCTCAAGGGACCATCTTCCAACACGGAAGAGTCTTTGAAATGAAGGATGAGAGGTAACCAAGTCACCATCTCACTAGTCTTGCATGGACACTACTATAACAAAACCTAGCATCCACCTAAGTGTAAAGTCCCAATCATCAAGCTGTTAGTTTTGTTAAACTTAGGAAGGCTACTCGTAATCACCGC
Source organism: Pinus taeda (assembly GCA_000404065.3). Lineage (NCBI taxonomy): Eukaryota > Viridiplantae > Streptophyta > Pinopsida > Pinales > Pinaceae > Pinus > Pinus taeda. The sequence continues at coordinate 47,916 of APFE030487787.1, forward strand.
ATTAGCTCTTCCTCACTTTGTTGGTTGGTTCTTCTCCAATTTAAGGGGGGCTTCCCTAAGGATAGAATTCCTAAGGCTATGGAGTGGAGGCTCAAGGTGATTTTGTGAAGAGTTAGCCTAAGCAAAACAAATGGTTGTAGTGAAATGGAAAATGAAAGGAAATGGGGATGAAAGGAACGAAAGAAAAGGAAATAAGGAAATGGGCTGATATGAGACCAATAACTATCAATCTATGGGTTAATGGAGTCATGAAATATTGTATGAAGGAACTAGTGTCACAATTCAACTACTTTGGATGTCTCTATAGTAGAAAAGGCTAGTTTGCCACATTCAAAATTTGGTATGAAAGAAGTTATTGATACATGCATCATTTGGGTGTATACTTAAGGTAAAAGGAACTAATTTGTTTCAATTTAACCTCAAGCGTTTGTTGGAAGTTAAGATGAGAAAAGTTAATCTTGGAGAGCTAGGGTTGGTGCTGATAAAAAATAATTTGAAGGTGCTATTATATTAGGCTGAATTTTAATTTGATTTCATCAATTAATTTATTAGATGAAGGAAATAAAACATAATTATAACAAGGAAAGAAAGAGGGAGAATCTACTCACATTGCTTTAGTCCTAAATGCAAAAACTTTCATTAATAGGCCTTCAAATAATAATGATCACAAGAGATTTTGTACACATAATTATCAACAAAATTGAAGTGCATGTATATTAATATAACCATACAACAAAGTAATCAAAACCTCAGTTCTTCATTAGTCTTAAAGAATTTGTTGTGCAAGGGAGGTACACATCAATCATCTCCAAGCTCTACAATCTCCTATTACTTCTCTCTTTCATAATCCTGCAACTTCCAATTACTGAAGTATGAACAAAATAAATCACTTTGAATATGTGTGCCAATGAAGGGTGCACTTTAAGAAAATGTTGTACCATGTAAATAAAAGATGTTTTCCCTAGCAAAACCCCTCCATGATAACAACAAAACATAAAGTCTAACTTAATTTGCACAATCACTGAGGGATTATATTTATTACATTAAAATTACCATCTAAACTTAGGAAAAGGTTAGGTCACCTTCGAATCATAATGTAACACACCCTCTCTAACTCAAACTTAGGAAATTACATAACAATGAGGGTACTAACATCATGGAACACATTCTCCCCTATGTGATGTCTAACAAATGTAAGTTGTAACATTACGAAGTTAAATCATCAAAGAAAATCTCACAAAGGAAATATGCATCATTCCACCATAGCAACATCATAAGAGAAAGGTACATAATAAAAAGGCTAACTCATCCAAACATCAAGTGTGTCCCCCATTACATATCCAACATATAAAGGCTATGTAAAACACCTCTCATAGTGCTACCAAATAATACCACATCATCATGCAAAAGTTAATGGGAAAATTCAACCATCATGAAACATTTATATCCTAACCATTATCATCTAACCCATTGAAGGGTTAGAATCATCATCCATATCCAAGATAAGCATATATACCATGCCACTACAATGAGATAGTATGCTCCACAACCATCAAAAGTGCAAACAAAGCGTGATCAACAAGGCAAGCACATGTGAGAAGACCACCAAGTGACAAACACAATTACCGACCAGCCAACCAAGGAGAAATGAGACTCCCCCAACCAAATATCTCCATCAAGTGATCAAATGCACTGAATAGGAAGGGGCTTCATGAAGATGTATCCCCAAGTTTTCCCAATGCTCCAAAAGTACTATTACCAAGTCTCCATCTTGTGATTTAGTACTATTACCAAGTCTCCATCTTGTGATGAAAATCACAAGATGGAACTTCATACAATAGTTGTAATAGATGTGACAAAGAAGTAAGTCACACTATGGTATGCTTGAGTGCGTAGGCGTTTATTAGTACTAAAGTGTGAATCCATATGCTACAAAAGGATGATAAATAGAAATTAATTGGAGGACCTGATTCTGAGTTGCACGACGTTGACCTATCAAAATAATTAAAAGTGATTTGGGATGACTTGAATAGGCTATTTGGGTCATTGCCAAATTCTTATTGGAACTACAACTCTTTAGGTTTAAAATGGCTAGTGGAGTAACTATCTCAAGCCTAAAATCCTTGTTAAAATTGTTAGGAGAAGTAGGTGTAAAGGTTGAAGAAGAACATGCAATTTTTTTATCCTAACTAGTTTCTCATTAAATTATAGCAATATGGCATTTACAATTGGTTAGATTTCCTTCACAGTAATTGGAAAATATGATTTCTTGCCCTAGTGGCCAAAAAATATTGGTGAAAAGGCCTTTTCAATAAAGGCCAGCACTAAGAAAGGTAGCAATGGTGAAAGCAATAATACCTAGGAATGAAAAAAGTACAACTGTTGTGGAAAGTTAGGCCATTGTTCTTGGGACTGCATATTTTGTTGTGCCGATTTACTAAAGGATAATGTCAAGGAGAATTGTATTATGGCAAGGGATTCAGGTGATGTAGAGTCAATTAATGACGAATATGATGTATTTGATGACAAATTTTTGTTTTGATTGGCAACGTAGTAGTGCTTCTTCCAAACAAAGGATAACTGGGAAGGATGCCTAGTTGATTGATGAGCAAGGGGAGTCCAGTCAAATTCTACGTATGTAGTGTTGAAAAATGTAACTGGTATCGGTCTTCATAAGTGTCATTTGTCTCATATCATCATGTAATTCTTATGTATTGATCAACATAAGGAAGAAAATGTAAAAGAAAAATTGTTTATAAAGCATGGGTTTCATGCTTATGTCATTTGGTCAATAGGTCAAGCATCCATTGTATGCTTCTAGGTCTTTGTCTTAAGTCTTGGTCATTGTAATTATGTAAGAGACCCTGTTGGGCTTTTGCATCAGTCAAAAAACTGTTATTTTTGTAATTGTAAATGTCTAGAGGGCTCCATCAGTCAAGTCGGCCAGCCTTGCTCTAGTTGGCCTAGAGTAGGCTTAATGAGCCTCTTGGACAGACTATATAGAGGAGAGTCTACGACCTCCTTTGGAACAACAAGAGCGAGTTTTCTGATCTGATCTGCGGCCAAGACTACAGGTGCGAAGAGGGCTAGAAGAGCTGAGAATAAAGGAGAAGTTTGAAGGTTAAAAATCTTTGTTATTTCTGCTTTGGACAGTCTATATATACGCAAGAAGTTTCAGGTCCAAGGTTACAAAGAACAGTTGCAGAACAGTAAGGCTTGGAGAGCCTCATCTTGAAGAATAGCTACTCCATCGGTGTGGGAAGGCAGACTGATCAACTTGATGGGAGCCTTGGTATAAAGTTTGGTCTTGGAAGTCTGCTTTGAAGTTGATAAGAAGAGGTCGATAAGAAGAGAAGTTCTTTTGGGTTTTTCCCTGTTGGAGGAGTTTTGCCCTGTCACGGAGCTTATATCCCGTGTTCATGTGATCTTTATTGTGTTTGGAATTGATTTGATGAAGAGAACATTAACATAATTGAGTTAAGAAGAACCTAAATCACAAGTAATGTCAAAGAAGGAAAATGATAAGTTAAATTACTGCCCTAATTCATTTTCCAACATGAAGAAAGAGGGTTATGCTAGTCGGATGGAGCACTGAGAAAAGTCCCATAACTGGATTGGCATTGCATTGCTGAAGACTGAATGCAAATGTTATATATTATCATACTCTAGTTGTTGTACCTAGTTGTTTTCGAAAGTATTCTTATGGATTTTGTTGTAGTCAGGGGACACAAAAAAATAATACTTTGTTGGGGGGGTGTCGTTATAAATAACACTCAATACTATATATTAGGAGTTGTTTTAAAATAAATTATAAACAAGTGATTAGGCAAACAAATGATCTAATCTACAAATTAAAGGAAATCATTGTATGATGTCAATGACTCCATTAATAAATGATATATGTCCCTTATCTCTCTCTCTCTCTCAGATGTTATAATTCTGTATCTTCAATTTACCAACATGATGACAGGGTTATTCAGAGCTTTCTGTGGGTGTTTCAGACTACTACTTCAGAAGCAGTCAGAAAGAATGAGAGTAAACTAGATTTTACCTTGCATACCTATCATTGGCAATTCACAAGGAGGCATTTTAGTGGAGCTATGGAAATGGAATTTCATGAAATAGTGTAATCTATGGTGTGTTGCATTCCTATATCTAATAATGGTAATATGAACTGACTAGCTGATTCAGGCTGCAGTTTCTTTTTCAAGTACTAATCACAGCAAACTGTGGTAAGGAGGGTTCCCTTGATGGCTATATCTACCTGTGGCATTTGTGCAGCTCTATTAATATGCATGGAAAGAAGTCATCTCTGTGAGAATTGGATTAGTAGCAGCTATTAAAAGCTATGCATAACCACAAAATCAATCCCACTCTGCCACACTTGCAATTGTAACTAGTCTGTTCATGATGGTATAAATTGGGTCAAGATTCATAACTTTACCCTTTTAATTTCACAGCTTTAGGCATTTGATGTTATCACTCCCTTTCAGGCAGATATCTACCAGGGTTTGAAAACTTGCATCTAAAAAGTTATGACATTATATGCCAGCCAATCATAAATGGGATATTGATAAGCTTTCTCTAGTTGTAGCCACAGTTTTGCCAACAAGTAATTTAAAAGATAATTACGGTTCATCAGTAACGGCACCTTCACATGCATAAAAGGATTTACATTCTAAAATATTGTTCCTATAAATCTCTTTCCATTTAGTTTTTATTCAACAGCTTGAAAGCACTGAATTGACTTTGCATTGTCTTACATTCATTCTTGAACATGTCATAAATAGCTTTTCGACTAGTTTTGTAAAATGCTCTTGTAATGGTGATCTCTAAAGGTGCGTGAGGAGCTTGCTAATGCAATCAAGGCTGCAGAGGAGGGCCTTCTTCACTTAAAACGTTCTCGTTTACTTCGCGAAATTGACTCTATGGAAGATTTAAGAACTACCTCTAAGCTGGAGACTGCCGATGCTCGAGTTAAGCCATTAGAGCCAACAAAGGTTGAGCCAGAGCCTCTAGAGATTGTTCCTTTCACGGTTGGGTCTAAATGTCGGTTTCGTCACATAGATGGCAGATGGTATAATGGTCAAGTTATTGAAACGGAATATGACAAGTTGGTCAGAGTTTCATTCCTGACACCCACATCTGAAAACATGCAGGTTAGTTTAAGTTTACTTACCCTGCATTTCAAGTTGGTTTTTGGGTTTACAGTACTTAGATGTCGTTAGTTTAAGCTGCCAAGTTAAGTTCACTCCGTGTGCCTTTTTAATGATATCAGGTACACTTCTCATTGCTATAAAAACATTTTATTTTGGAAGTTACTGTGCCACCTTGCCCTGTTGAAGTTGCTGGTGTTTGCTTAGCCAAGTATGGCATGTTTACATGCTTAGTTCTAGAATTAATCGGTTGATAAATATTTCTTGTTCTGTTAGCTCAAGATATAATACATGATCACCGTTGGATGTCAAAGTAAGATCTAGAAAGCTTTTCCATGACCATGACATCATGACAGAATGTAAAGAGATAAAGCTCACTGCGGGATCTCAACTATCAAAGCTTATACCTATTTAATTTCGTTTTCTTCAAGACAGACATGCATAGGTGACTGCTTAGTCTTTTGTTCTTGTCAGCCACAACACATAAGGATCTGTAGTTTTGAGACATTTCCTTCCATCTCAACACTCTAACATCTTCTTTGACTCATCTTACAACCTGGTAAATATATTTTCATCATCATTCCTATTCGCTGTTGTTTTCAGACTGGGGAGATACTATTTTTACAAGATTGCAAAAGATGGAATATAATGAAGTGTTTAGTGTTGGAAATACCGAGAGGGGGGTGAATCAGTATTTCACTTACAATTAGTTAATTTATCTTTTCAGAGCATTAATTATCTTCAGCGATAAATTTAAAACAATAGTGCACAGAGTCAAGACAGTAGACACAAATTTTTAGGTGGAAACCCTTCCGGGGGAAAACCACCAAATGCTTCTCTAATAATTTTATGAGTACATCAATCCTTCAACTCCAACTAAAAATGGCAGCCCCAACTCCCTAGTACTCTAGAGAAAGCATTTAGTTTTATCAGGCAACTCCAACTCATGAAAGGATGCTCCTACACCCTGTTTTACCAGCACCCACTGGAAGGACGTTCCAACGCCTGCAAGCTCCAACTTGCCCTAGCACCACCCTACCACCCTGAAGTGTTTTCAGGCTCCAACCTAAAGGTGACTCCAATCACCTGCCTAGCACCACCCAACCTCCCTGAAAACGATAATGAATTTGACACACTAGTGTGGGCCCCCGTACTAGGGATAATGACCCACTTACATTGATTTTCAATAGAGCCCTTACAACAAAACAATAAAAACCTTTCAATTGATGAAAACCCTTACTGCAGAACTGTAAAGTACTGGATAGCAGATGCCCTGAAGTAATTACCTTGATGATGAGAGTGCTGGAATGTATGCCACTGTAGAATATACTGTGCTTCTGTCCCTTACTGCTTGATAGCTAATACAAAGATTAAACAAGAATCCCTACTCCAAACTATTGTGAATTAATGACGAGGTCCTAAAAAGATATCTATATTGCTTTGCTGCAAAAGGCTAGAATGCCTGACTGTCTGCTTCAGATGATAAGACACTTGTAGCCCAAACTTCTTACGGCTACAGACTTGTTCAATGATATGGTATCATAGTAGTGGAAACCCTTGATCTTCAATTCCAAACTAAAATAGCAGCTCAGGTTCAGAACTACAATGTAAACTTCAAAATCTTCATACCTTTATTCTTGATTGTAACCATACCTCTGTCTATTCAATATGCTGCCTTGGAGTCACCTCGGTCTTGCTGCTACAATCGGCCTCACTGCCAGAATCTTGACAAAGTTTATAAAGTGACTATTTAAACTTTTATGGTCAGAGAGATTTAAAGGTAATAGCCAATCAACTTGCAAGTTTCAGGATGGTAGTTCTCAAAGTCAAGAGGCTGCAGAGTCATGTCAATCACAAGGTTGTCATGCCTCAATCAGCGAGCAAGTTCAGTGGGACATATTCCTCAGGGTTCAAATATGAGATTTCCAAATTATAATAACTAGGTCCGCACAGTTTTGAAGGAGATTAATCACTATAACTTTCACCAACAGGAATGCACTATAATTTCACTGTAACTTCCCCTCCAGTGATGATCTTCAAGGAGGCTGAGTACTTGAAGATAATTGCAACAGGTTCAGGTTGAAGAATAGATAAAATGACCACAGAGGCGATAGACCAAGTGCCCGGAATTGTCTAATTGGACCTCCCTGTGCTCAGATTTTTGATGACGTTGTTTTAGGCCATACTAAAATGAGTCTCTACATTAATGCGGATTCACTTGTTTCCAAACCTCCAACGAAATCAAAACATAACCATAATCCACCTCTCAAGATTAATATGATTCTTCTGAACTTAAGATAGATCAGTGCCTCTCTTAGTCTTTAACTTTTCTCCACAAGGCTGATCCGGATTTAAACAGGAACGCAATAGATTACAGAGATAACTATAAATACAGAGATGCGATAACCATAAATAAAGAGATGCAGCGGAAATAACACTTCATTTCATTAATGGAAAAGGAAAATACCGAAATATGCTTACAACCAGAATTGAAATAAACCAGCTAGGACGATGGTAGCTTATCTCTGAGAAGAGATGTGCGGCTACATGTCTCTGAACTGTTCCGAACTTGTGTTACAATGAGGCTCGAAGGCCTATTTATTATTGAGAAACAATGGAAAACCCTTCACATTCCAAAACCGACCCTTAGAAGATGAAACGCCAAATTGTGGGCCCCGTTTTGGGAAAATTGGTACATCAATTTCCCGGGGTCGTAACTTTGGCATACGATCTCCGTTTGACGCGTATGATAGCTCGTTAGAAAGATCTATCCGAGAACTACCATTGTTGGAACGGGAAACATTGGTCCATGGACCCCATGTTGCCCCTGGCTTCCCCAAAAAACGTCGTTTAGGGCCTCAAAACGGCTCTGGAAGTTCAGGACCCGAAAAACTGCTAAAAATAGTAA
>APFE030487789.1:13169-26718 GCA_000404065.3 Pinus taeda
TACTTGAAAAGTTCTCTATGAACAATGTGAAACCTGTTAATATTCCACTAGCTTCCCATTTTAAGCTTTCTTTGGTTTTAAGTCCTAGAGATGATGAAGAAAAGCAGTATATGTCTCATGTACCATATGAAAATGCGGTCGGCAACTTAATGTATGCAATGGTATCTACAAGACCTGAAATTTCACATGCAGTTGGAGTTGTCAGCAGGTTCATGGCAAACCCAGGTAAAGAACATTGGCAAGCAGTGAAATGGGTGCTTTGATATCTAAGAGGCACAAGTGACCGTTGCATTGTCTATAATGGTAGTGAAGGATCAGTCTGTGGATATGTAGATGCTGACTATGCAGGTGATTTGGACAAAAGAAGATCTACTACAGGTTATGTCTTTACTCTTGCAGGTGGAGCGATTAGTTGGATGTCAAAGCTTCAAGAAATAGTTGCATTGTCCACTACTGAAGTCGAATATATAGCTGCCTCAGATGCCAGTAAAGAAGCAATCTCGTTAAAGGGTCTGCTAGATGAAATTGGAAGAAAGCAGGAGAAAGTGGATGTACTTTGTGACAGTCAAAGTGCTATTCACTTGGCTACAAATCCTCCCTATCACAGCAGATCCAAGCACATTGATGTAAGGTATCATTTTCTGAGACATGTGATCGATGGCAGAAAAGTAGCTCTTAAAAAGGTCCATACACGAGAGAATTGTGCAGACATATTCACAAAACCAGTAACAATAGAGAAGCTGCAGTGGTGTTTAGCTTCTCTTGGCTTGCAGAAAAGATGATGAATGGGCATGGGAAAGATATTAGGAAATTGTTATCAAGGTGGAGTTTGTTAGTATTGACAACAAATTAGTTAGGTTTCTTTTAATTGAATTGTAATTAGGCGGTTGCATCTATTCGGTTATGTAACGATAGATAGGCATGATATAAAATTATTGTAATACACATGAATAAAAATCAGTGCGGAGAATCATAACCATTCAGTTTAGTGAAAGTTCAGTTTCCGAATCTTGGCAAGGGTTCTTGTTTATATTTCTTTCATCTGTTCATCTGTCTTTGTTTTCTACAATGATTCTTGACCATTCTTATCCCAAAATTTTTGAATGAGATGCTTTAGAGTGATGCAATGATCAATGGTAGAATTCTTAGGCCTAAAACTAGCTTTCCCTTTGCTCTTTTCTCCTCATTTTCATGTCACACGTTGATTCTATTCTTTAGCATGCTCGCAAAAAGTTTTCCAAGAAGAGGGTCGATCATAATAGTAAGATAGTTAGATGGGTTATTGATGTCTCCAATTTTGTGAAGAGGTATAGCAACACTTGTTGTCCATTCACCCGGAAAGATACCTTGACTGCATTTGTTAAAGATCTCTTCGATGTGTGGGGCTAGAAACTTCACACCGCATTTCAAATATTATGTCTGCATACTATCAATGTCTTGTGCTTTACCATTTGCTAGTTTCTTTATACCTTGCTCAATATCCCCAATCGATAATAGCTCTATTGAGGAGACAATCATGGGAGGCTTACTTTTCTCATTCGTCCACTCATATAGAAGTTTTGCATAGACTAGCCACTAGGCATCTGTGATACTGCTTTCAATTTGTTTTTTCTTGTGTTGTGGTTCCTTCCAGAAACCTTTGGGATTATGTTTTCCCAAAGAAATCAATTCTTTCCTTCTTGCATTCACATAGCTTTATTTTTTTGATTTTATCAATTGCTTATATATAATCGTGTTTTCTTTGCTTGAATTTTCTTTAAAGGACCTTTTCACCTCCTTGCACTCCTTGTCATACCAAGGATTAGCTGGGAAGGTATTTGAGATCATGTGTTTCCATATGGAAAAAAATGTCTTTAACCTCAGCTATGGGCCCCAACCTCGGGCCTCTTCTCCATGGGTAACCTCTGCAATTCCATCGTACCATGTTTAGGTACTCCCGTGGGGCCCCGAATACCTATTTCTTGTTTTTTAATCTATCATTGACTTGGGCTTTCTCATTTTTCAACCATGCCCAATTTCCTCCCTCTCTTGTTGATTTTACTTCCATTATTTCCTCTTTTCTTCTTGTTGGGTGAATGTTAAATCTTGGTCTAAGTAGATACAAGTCCCTTTAAGCAACCCTTTATTCCTCAGGATTTTAGACTTGTCCTCTATGATTCTTAAAGTAACTCTGACATGTCTATTCCTTCCTTCTCCCACATTCTTTCTTATCTCGTTGGCCTGTTGTATCCCCCCCATCCAATGCAACTCATCCTTGAGAAAATTCCTTACTAGAATATTCATTCTCTCTTTTTCCCCAAAGTCCTTCAAGCCTTTGATGATGATATTTACCATTTTTTCTTCTTTGTCCTTTCCTTTCTCATCTTCCTCTTGGATTCTTTTTCTATAAATTCCTTTTGTTCACTTGGTGGTTATTTTACTACCTGAGCCCATGATTTAGCCTCTTTTATTTGCTCCATTAACTTGTTTTCTCTTATTTTCATGTCTACCATTACTGACTGAAATTTTTCCATCTAAATTGTGTTAGTTGCTCCCGTTGGCTCTAAAAGTGGAGTAAGAAGAGAATCATTGTGATTTTTAACTCATTTCATAGCAAAAGAAGTAGATATCTTTGTGAAAAAAAGATAGGAACATGAGAAGAAAATGTTGCTAGTTGAGAAAAGGGGTAAAGGAAACAACTTGAGCTTTTGAGGCATGGTCTGTAGGTATGTGTGCAATGGTGTTAACACAATCTCATCTTAACATTCTTCAAGTTGTTTCTGACTACCTAGTTGTTTTGTAGATTATAAAAATGTGAGTAGTTTAAAAAATAGAAGTTTAGGCCTTGACTATTAGGAGCACCGAAAGGTGGGAAACATTAGTTCCCAGCTAATCCTATGTTAAAGAAGACATGTACAAAATAGTGTTCACAATAAGCGTAGAGGTATTACAACTTATAGTTGTTGAAGGTTTAAATCCATAATATCAATGCAGTGTAGATCGAATGAAACCTCCTTAATAGACCTTACATGCAAGATCACAATGCCATCTATAATGGATACTACATCACTCACAAACTTCAAAAGATGGAAAGGTTTTCCAAATTCGTTTTTCCTTCTAAATTTTCCTCTATTGCCAATTGATATGAGTACAGGTAGCCTGCATTGTACATATTCACAGATGAAAGAAGAATAAAAATACCAAAAAGAGAACATCAAATCATACATGTTGTACACTATTGTTTTATGTGGTTATATTTGTACAAAAATGGTGGAGTGATCATACTTGAAAATGTCTCAAAGGGTTACAAATATCATATGCAAAGTTAGGTGAGTGATCATCTTTGACCGAGTCACCAATGGACTATTGATGACAAGGTAGATAAACTACAAGACATAAAGTACAAAATAAATAACACACAAATATATTACATATTTGGACTAGATCCAATACGAACTATGGACAAAGTATGATGAATTTGTCCATGATAAAAATAAATTGTCTCCAATTTCTATTGATTGTACACACTTTCTAGTGAAAGAAATCATCATTTGCAGGAACTGAGATGATGGGAATAACCTGATTGGGTACCAAAAGAATGGATGTTAAAATGGGGGGTGATGGAATAATTACAGGGGCATTGATGTTCAGTATAGAATGTCCTCTGAATAAGATTAAACTAATAGTTTGTTGCGGAAACACCTATGCAAAAAATATGACCTCCGTATCCTTAGTTTGAATGAACCATGAAGAAAAGGATATCTGGGGCATGTTTTGAAGTAAGACAAGGATTGGAGTTGGACTTGATGCTCAGAAATACATCTCCATGAAAAAGTGTGAGCATTATAAAGAAAGTAGATGAATGCGGACAAGGATGAGCATTGGAATGTATCAAACATTTTGAACTCATGGATATTGATATGGTGAATAACTTATCTTCTAGCAAATGCATAATAAGGGAAAGAAGAGATGACGTTGTAGATCTTATTAGCCTTGCAGAACTAATTGTGGAAGTTATAATACCCACAAATTTGTGCTTTTTTGTGAAAATGATAGGGCTCGGAAAAAATCACATCTCAATAATAGAAGGGTGTAACATCACAACAAATTCTATCAATGAATGGTCTAATGGAAAATATGATAAACACTACAAACATAAAGTAGGTACTACTTAGTGGACCTATCCAATATGATATGTTCGGGGATGAGGATGAGGTAGAAAATTGGAATTTTCAATCAATTGTTGAGAAAGAAAGTTATTTTTGTTTCCATTTTCTATGATTAATTGTGTAATTTGTCAGTTGACCTAGAAATTTTCAAGTGAAGAGAGCTTCATTCTTGTTCTCACAGTAGTGTTCTCCCACGAGAACCCACTAAGGGTGGGTGGAGGTTGAACTATTAATATTGATATCTAGATGTGCATCATGAATGTCAACACTTGTGTTGTTCGATGTTGTTCAATAAGAAAGGCATTGACCATTTTCTCCTAAAGTTCATAACATTCATTATCAAAATGACAATATTTCCAATGATAGAATTAATTGTGATTCAAACTAGGCGTTTCTTGATTGTGAGCAATAGCAAGTAGCTTAGCGTCCTGGAAGATATTTAGGAGGGATGTTCCGAGAAGGAAATTGGGAAGAGTTCAAGCTTTGCATCAATGTGAGAAAGAAAACCTAAAGTATAATTTATGAAAATGGATTTCTTTTGTTGTTTAGTTGTAAAAGGTGGCTACATCCTCCATTGGATGGAGCATCTTTCCACTTCTTGCAATTCCAACCCTCCCTTAAGAATTGGAATTTTGTGATAGAAGCATCTAAGAGATAACTCATATTCCTTATCAGAAGAGAACATTGACATAAGATAACTCATATTTCTTATTAGAGGAGAAAATTGACATAAGTTATTGCAAGGGTTTGAGGGCTCTTTGATGCTTTTAATTGTGATTTTACAACTCTTTTTTAAGTGGATGATAGATTGTGCTTTTATTACTATTTTTTTCTTCGATGACATGGATTGTGATTTTGTTCTATAGCTATGAAAAAATATGGAGCATATTTCCACATCTAAGAGATAATCTGAGTTGTAAGTTGCATAGGATAGCTCATTGGATAAATCATAGTGCTTATCAGAGGAGAAAATTGACATAGGTAATAGAAATGGTGAGGGCTCTTTGATTATTCTAATTAGGTTCAAATATTTAATTCCTAAACTATGATATGAAAATGTCGTTGTGATGACATGAAAAGGGGTTTTGATCCTTCTTTTATATCTACATGCTTCTATTTTAAAAATTGGATTCTATTTTTGACTAGGTGATTTTATTACTATTTTTGCTTGCATAACATAGATTGTGATTTTATTGCTATTACTATTAGAATGATAAATTGATATAACTAAAACTCAAAAATAGTAAAGAGTGATGAGTCAAAAAATCGGTCTAAGGTCATTGATATCTAGAGTCAAGACTTGAAAGTACCGAAAATTTAAAATGGACAATGAGAATTGAAGGGGCATTGTAGGGAAGGAGAGGCTAAAAAATAGTTAAATGTAAAGTCAGACAGAGATGCGTTGCAAGAAAAATAGAGGTAAGCTTGGTAAGTTGAATGGGTGAGTTAGGGATTCCAAATTAATTTAGGTTTTGATATTTGTTATGTAATTTTATTTTTATTTTTTTAACTTATTATTTATTTATTTATTTTGTTTTCTTTAATTTTTTTATTCTTTTTTAAATTTCAAGCGCTATTATACAAAATTGACGGGGGTGTTATCTCAGCCTAGCTTCAGAGTATAACATTCAACGATTTTTTTTTTTCAAAAGATTCAGGCGCTAACAGTTGGATTTTTAGCGCCAATTAAAAAATGTCGAATGAAGTCATTGACAATCGGATTATCAGCGAAAATTCAAAAGCCATCAAAATAAAGGCACTGATGGTGGGATTGTCAGCTTGGATTTCAGAAAATATGTCTATTTTTAGAGAATTAATAGCTCACACGTTAGTAGAGGATCGAGTACCAAGACAAGCGAGCACTAGCCAAATAAGTGATGTGACGTGTCATTTCATGATTTCACATTAGAATTCGTTTGAATTTCTACCACTGAGGGTAATAATCATTGTAAACTAGTGATATGATAGGTCAATTTTATATATGGTTGATTTACTATTTCACCATCACGTTTAATCTCAACTTTTTATGAAAAGAATAGTGCAGGCTTAATAGATTATGTTGTGTTATCCACCAAGGTAAAAAATTAGTTATCCTGCACATTCATAATTGCATCTCGCTCTCGCTTCTATTGCCTATGCTTCTGGACAATGATAGTTATGGGAAAAAGTGCCAAATTGCATAAGGGAGAATCTCTAGGACCTGATCTCCTCGAAGAATATCCAAAAATTCGAAACAATTTTGGGAGGTTGGCTGGGACGAGTTCGTTTTCAGATGAAACAATTATTGTGATGGGGTTGCTCAAGCCTTGATGAAAGGGTTTGATTGTCAAGGGGTTACTGTTGGAGATATTTCCTTCCCTTTCACAGATGAAGTTGTTGCAAAGGCTACATGTCTCCCTGTTGATGGAGAACATTGGTTTAAAATACGCACCTTAGCTGGAATTGACATTCCTTTCCTTTTAAAAGATGTATATAAGGACAAAACATGATGTTTGGTGATGCAAAGATCTTTGCTAAAGGATCAATGAAACCTTCTCCTTAGGATCACTCAAACTTATTTCACTTGTGAAGGATGCTTCAACAGATTCAATATGAATCATTTTCATTTCTTACTCACAATGCTAGAGAGGTCAAGATGAATGCTCCTTTATTTTTATTAATGAGTCTTAAGAAGATGTCAGCAAGAGTTAGGGCCAAACTTGATGTATCATCCCACTTCATTTATCACAAGAGTTTAATCAAGTTACTAATTGAAATTAAGAAAGATTAACAAAACATGGGAGCATTTTCTTTTCTTGGGGGAGTTTGTAGAGTCTGTTGCACCTAAACCTAAGGCCATTAGCAAAAATAAAAGAAGTAAGAAGCTTGTTGAACCACCCCAAACCTAGAGCAGGGGACCTCATCTGTCTAGACTAGAATTAAGAGGAAAATTATGTGACAAAACCTCCTCCTCTCGTTCTTGAAATGAAAATAGTCTACACGAGAAGAAGTAGGAGAATTATGGAAAGGAAAGCCATGTCTTGTCCTCTTATATCATCTCCTGAACATACAAAATTTGTTGAACCAATAGAGGAAACAAAGGAGGAAACAAACGTTGAATCTGTGGAGCCTGAGACAATGAAAATAAAGGTTGTTGAGGAGTCTGCACTAGTTGAGATCTATGGGGGAAGAAGGTTGCACACTATACCAGTTAATAAATTGAGGTTGAAATTCAAGCTCAAACAAAACCCTAGCCTGGCATAACAATTCATTGAGGTAGATAACACACTTCACAGATATCTGGTCATAAAAAAAGAGAAGCCTGCTAGTTCTAGGAAGCCTAAAAATCAAAGCAAAGAGCCTACTCATAAGGCCAAGAAGACTAGGAAAAGGAGATAGAGTGAAGTTGATATTTTATTGGAGGCAACTAAAATACTTAAATGTAGAATTTGCGGTGCATTTTTTTGTTTTTCCAACCTTTTGGGAGCATTTTTTATATAGCGGAGACATTTAATCCATTAGCACTATTTTCACTTCATTTTGGATGAGCGGTGATAGTTACATGAATTTTTTCCATGTTTTGAGAAAACAATCATTTAATCTGTCAAGGGTTCCCAATTTTTCTCTCGATTTGAGGTATGCTAGTTAATCCGTCAACGCTTGGGAAAAGCCTATTTTTTTAAGGCAACAAGAAGTAGTTTGGAGCAAATACAACCTTGAAGGAAGGATCTATGTACTAAATTGCCTTTTCTGTGGATCAAGACCAAATTTCAAGAAAGATATTACCATACCAAGTTTGATGATGAAGTAGGGTTTTCAAAAACTTTGGCCAGAATATCAGTAATCAGTTAGATCCTTAGCTTCAGCCAAGTCTTCAACAACAACATAGTTCTCAAATACATAATATTATCATCTTTTTTTATTAATGAGGAATGTAATGTATTTAGTTTTAATTAGAGATATACTTGCCTATTTTGATATTTTTGTAATTAAGGTATTTATAAAAACATGCTTATGGTTTTGCAAATACTCTATAAAGTTGATAATCAATAAAAACTAACGGTTCAGAATTTGAGAAAAATTGTAATCGGTGTATGTGATTTGTTAAGGTTGGTTAATCCTAGATGACTAGTGATAAGAAGAACATAGTGTTTCAAAGTTGAGAATTCATGTGTTGATACATCTAAGTCTATTTCTTGGTGAATGTGTTTACATCTATTATTTTCATTAAATTTTTACCTTCCTTATGCTTGAATGAAGGTATTAAAGTAGAATTCATGCTTCATTTTCATGCTCTATGTTTACCATTTAAGTATCACTTTCCTCATCTAAACTGAACAAAATTCTTCTATCATATGCTCTGGTTTAAATAGTTTTTTGTTAGCAAGGTTGTCTAAGGATAAATCAACTATCCTACTCTTAGCCTCTGTCACTACATCCGACATTCTAGTAAACGTTGATAGATTTGAATTTGCTACGGCTTCATGCCCAAGGATACACTTTCTCTCTTCCTTGCCATCATTTTCAAACCCTACTAAACCCATGATCTAGCCACTGTACTAAAGACACAACCAACTACTGAGTTGACACTGGGTAGTTTAATTGTAAAGCAGAGATCCCTCTCTGATTTGAAACGGTTAGCCTTTGGCCCTAAAGATTGGTTGAAGGAGTTACCTTAGGGTGTTCCCTCTACATACTAGGAAAAACTTAGAGTGATAACTGGGGGCATACCCCCCTAAAAAGGGTTAATTTTGGGCTTGGTGCTCCTGATTAAATGCTAGTTCTAGACCCTCATACTTGATAGAATCCATTAGAAACATTGCAATCCCCCCAAAATTGAAATATTGAAACTGTTAAGTCTGCCGAATTTTGAATGGGATATGAAATACTATTTTCTCTAGATGAAGTCCAATGAGGTTGAAACCACTCTCAAACATCCCGAGTCATTTCATTGTAATGTTAAAAATGTAAGTAGAAGGATGAAAATTAAAGGTAAAGGAGAATGTCACTTTTACTTTAATAATTTAAAATTACCATTAATTACATAGCATTATTAGGGCCTTAGGATTGAATATTGCACTCTTCACTCATAAATTATTGTTATCAAACAAAATAAAGGGTGGACACCCAGAAGCATCCCTTTTAGGGAGTTGCGTCCCCCACATTAGGGAAATGTCCATCCCTATGTCTCCTTTCATCTCGCAAAAATGGGGATGCAGGTAAATGTTTCCCTAGAGGTACCCCCATCCCACGTGTGATGGATGTGTGAACCTAATAGTGAGGGATGCGTCCCCATGGAACACTGGTTTCACTTTCATGTCCAACAACCTCAAGGAATATCAAGCACCTTTATCAATTGTCTTTAGTTGAAATAGAAGCCCTCGCTTACACCTATAATGGTTTGAGCCACAAAAGTTCTAATACCATATGGAAAATTTTGAAGCAAAAATGACATTAATGCAAAACAGAAGTTTCAGCACTTAACCAGAGAAATGTTGGATCCTAAATGTGTAAACATTTAGTCTTAGGGTTGTTATTCTATACAAAAGAAAATAGTGGTGAGGATGGACAATGTTTCAATTCTTAACAGCCCAATCTTCTAGGCAATCCAAAATAAAGATACCAAAGTGTTCTTGATAAGTTTCAGCCTTCCAAGGAAATCTCATTATGACTAAACCAGATATGGAAATCTTACTTGTTGCAGTAAATGCAACAGTAAAACAACCTTTGATCTCCTTCAACTAGGATCATAAATCACTTAACATAATTTTCCTTATGTTTTGTTAATTTAAAAAACATATAATAAAATTTACAATTTGGACCAGTGTTAGAGAAGTTGAAAACTTCATTAACATATATAAGATGACGTTTATGTACATATCATCTCTTTATTAGGATGATTTTTTTATTAAAAAAAATTAATATATATTATTTAATTATTAAAAAAAATTTAAAATAATAAAACAATATTTATATTATTAATATATATATATTATATATATATTATAATATATAATTAATTATATAATAATTATATTATATATATATCTATATAACATTAAGTTAATTATTTTAAACTTTAATTATATCAAATATTCATAGAATATATAAATTTATATTGAAAAAAATAAATTTAAATTAAATGTCAAAAAGTATCATCATTAAAATAGAAGCCCTCACTTACACCTATAATGGTCTGAGCCATAAAAGTTCTAATACCATATGGAAAATTTTGAAGCAAAAACGAAATTAATGCAAAACAGAAGTTTCAGCACTTAACCAGAAAAATGTTGGACCCTAAATGTGTAAACATTTAGTCTTAGGGTTGTTATTCTATACAAAAGAAAATAGTGGTGAGAATGGATAATATTTCAATTCTTAACACCCCAATATTCTAGGCAATCCAAAATAAAGATACCAAAGTATTCTTGATAAGTTTCAGCCTTCCAGGGAAATCTCATTATGACTAAACCAGATATGGAAATCTTACTTGTTATAGTAAATGCAACAGTAAAACAACCTTTGATCTCCTTCAACTAGGATCATAAATCACTTAACATAATTTTCCTTATATTTTGTTTAATTAAAAAACATGTAATACAATTTACAATTTGGACCAATGTTATAGAAGTTGAAAACTTCATTAACATATATAAGATGGAACAGTAAAACAACCTTTGATCTCCTTCAACTAGGATCATAAATCACTTAACATAAATTTCCTTATATTTTGTTAATTAAAAAACATGTAATAAAATTTACAATTTGGACCAATGTTAGAGAAGTTGAAAACTTCATTAACATATGTAAGATGACATTTATATACATATCATCTCTTTATTATTGATGATTTTTTTTTAATAATAAATTTAAGTTAATTATTATTATTATACTATAAAAAAAATTTAAGTATATATTATATAATTATATATAGATAGAAATCAGTTAATTATTTTTTAACTTTTAATATATCAAATATTCATTATAATATAAATTTATATGAAAATTAAATTTAAATTAAATATCAGAATATCATCATTAAAATAGAAATAATAAATATTACATAATAAATAAATCTACTTGAAACTCTAAACACTAATCTAAAATACATCTTATTACTTATTATCTAGAAATAATTTTTTTATAAATTTATAAATAAATTAATAATATATGAAAATATTTTTAATATTAATTAAATTAAATTAAATATGTATATTTTATTATTTATAAAATAAAGAGTAAATTGAAATTACTCTCGATCTTTTTAATTATATATATAAGACGCATAAAGATACATATATTAAATATTTTTTTCATAATGTTTAATAATAATCAATGTTAATAATTAAATAGATTTTTTATTAATATTAATTTATAATTTTATTTAATAATAAAAATAATAAAATGTTATAAAAAAATTATTTAGGAATTTTATTAATAATAATAAATTATTTATTATTCATTTAATAATAATCTTATACATATCAATAATATTGTGTGTCAATTAAAGTTATAAAAAAATGAGAGATTTTTAATATTTATTAGGTTTATATACATCTAATTTGAATTTCAAATTATAGAACTTATTTTATATATTGATTTAAAATTAGTGATTTATTATGCTTATTTAAAATTTGATAAATAAAAATATAAAAATAATATTTTCTTTAGATTTAAAAGAAATTTGACTCTTAATTTATGGTTATATATTATTTCACTCTATCATTCTCCCAACCCACTTTCTATGTGAATTCCTTATACAACAAAATATAGCTTATATAATATTACTATTTCACTCAACCCTCAGAATCTCCCCATTTAATTTATTGTACAATAAATTTAAATGGAAAATACATATCAAATTTTGATCATTACAAAAATATTATTGCAAATACAAAAAGATGCCATATCAAATTTTCCTCATCCTCACACAAATTCTCATATCAAATACACGACTAGTCAAATATCATATTAGATTTTCATCATTACATTGAAAAATATTGTAAATACCCAATCATATAAATATTCCTTCATTTTTTGTTACACACAAGATTGTAAGTACACACACAACAAACATGATGAAGGATACAAATAAAAAATAAAAAATACATACAATCAAGAATACAAACACATAATAAATACGACATTAAGCTACACAAATGTTTGTGAAAATTTGATGTGATGCTCGCATACTAAACATCATATTGAATTTTCATCATTACATTCAAAAACACTATAAATACACAAGCATATGTAAACATTCCTTAAGATTTTATTACACACAAGATTGTAAATACACAAACAAATGTGATGTATAATACAAACACAATCATAAATGCATACAATCAAACAACAATCATAATTACATTCACACATATGTGAGCATCACATCAAATTTTCTTATTTATATTAAAAAACATATAGATACACAAATACTCAAACATCATATTGAATTTTCATCATTACATTAAAAAACATTGTAAATACACAAGCATATATAAACATTCCTTGAGGTTTTATTACACACAAGATTGTAAATACACAAACAAATGTGATGAATAATACAAACACAATCAGAAATGCATACAATCAAACAATAGTCATAATTACATTCAAACATATGCGAGCATCACATCAAATTTTCACAAACATATGTGTAGCTTAATGTCGTGATGAAGAATACAAACACATAATAAAAAATGCGTACAAATCAAGAGTATAAACACACATACAATCAAAAGTACAAATCCACAATTAAAATGAGAAGAATCAAGATTGCAAACACACAATCAAGAGCACAATTCAAGTTTTAATCATTACAAATAAGATTGTAACTACATAATCAATACAAATGCACAATAACTACACTAACATAACAAGCATTAGAAATACATAAACATTCAAACATCAAAATCGTTGCAAATACACAAGAATACAAACATCCCATCAAATCTTCTTATTACATACAAAATTATAAATACTACAAACATTGCATGTCAATTTTTTATCATCATACACACAGAATTGTAAATATCCGAACATATAAAATTAATGTAGAGAGTAAATCAAGTCATATGCTAAAGAAAATCCACACACATTTCAAAGTACATTTCAAACATGTCATCCACATTTATTGTAAATGCATAACAATGTAAATAAAGGCCAAACAACAACCAAACCCATACACAATAAAAAATACAGATCCAATAATAAACGTCACAGAAAACATTGTAAAGACAAAAAAATACATTGAACATTATATATCAAATTTTGAACATTACACACAATTTTTTTTTTAAATGCATAAACATAATATAAACACCAAAATTATATATATACATTATATATATATAATTTTTTTAATATTCTAAGAATATGTATATATAAAAAAATTATAAATAAATATTAATATAGTATATTAA